>CM018688.1:21412014-21699514 GCA_009363875.1 Mikania micrantha
AATTATAAGTTTTTATACTTAAAAGGTTTTATAAAAATGTATTTAAAGTTTAAGTTTAAAATGGTTTTATAAAAGGTTTAGATAAAATGAGTATAGTTGCTTATGATTTTCTGAGAAAATCCACAAGAATACATGTATGAGATAATCCAACCAATCTCCAAACTCAACAATCAAACACATACACAAACACATAATCACATATCCAATCAGTCATAGTCAATCATAGATAATCTTAGTCAATCATAGATAATCACAATCAATCATAGATAATCAAACCACAAAACCAATCAACCAATCTCAACATCAATATTCTCAAATAATGTATGTGACTATACATGGACATTATGAAATTAACATAAGTTAAAAACAAGCTCCATGGAGTGGAAGCTATCCACATGGCAATACACGAAACCAAAGAAATTAACCAAGGTCAAAAGCAATGTTTCTCGGAGTTGTGATAATCTAAGTGACAATACATGTAATCTTTGTTATTGACCGAGGTCAATGACAATGTTACACGAATATATAAATATAAGTGATAATCCATAAATAATGATAATTCAATATTGTGAATATCATATTGATAAACAGGTATTAGCCTTGTGTTATCAAAATAATATTTGAATTTGGTATACATGCTTCACCTTCGAGTTTTAAAACAAAAACAGTTTAAAGTAATGGATGTTATGAGAACTCACCTGAAATCCTTAGAATATGTATTCTCGTATGATGCGCGTTCGCGTATGTAACTCAATTCGACTCAAAGATCTGTAATTAATGCGTTACATGTTCATAAGTATTTGTGTTTCCTTTATCACCAAGATTTATAAGTGTTTACTTTAACTCACTAATGTCTCTTGAACTTAGTTTCTTAAATCTAAATTAAGATTGTAATACCCTGGTTTCATTATCAAACTTTACTAATTGAGATTCATACTTGTTAGTTTTTAATTATCTAATGAAGATGATTCCATTGTGAACTCTCATGTATATTTCTCATAGGTATGTATGCTAAAGGGGAGTTACCCTTATTCATACACCCATCCCCCGCATACATGCATGACTTATCTAATTGACCACCATGGTTTTATTCTTAAAATCTCAATTTAAATTTTAAGGAATTTATCACTAAGTCCTTTTAATATAACGAAACTCACATTATGTGAAAAGTTATAATATGTATCATATATCGTTAAATAAAGGTGACCACTTTGTAAAATCCATGCATGCATGTGCTTTATTAAATCCATGCATGCATGTGCTTTATTAAATCCCCAATATCCTTTGTTCCTCCTCATTATTGAGTTTATGTTCCTAGGCTTTAACAACTCTTAACCCTAACTAAGACCAGCGAACCTTTTAGATGAAGTGTTCATAGGTTCGGCCAAGTAAGGCTAGGGTTCGGTTGTGTTAGGTTCGGCCAAGAAGAGCAGCAAGGTTCGGCCCAACTAATATGAGGGTTCGTGGATCATGCATGGCCATAGGTTCGTCCAAAGATGTAGGTTAGCAGCTTAAGGTTCGCTGCCCTACCTGTGTAATCATGCAGGTTCGTTGCCAAAAGGGGAAAAGGTTCGGTTTGCATGTGGTTCTGAGGTTCGTGGACATAAGAAGGTTCGGCCACTAGGGTTGTGGGTTCGTGACTCATGCAAGGCAAGGGTTCGGTAGTGGCGGCTGGATGGTTCAGCCAGAAGCTGCTAGGGTTCGCTTAAGCCAAGGTTCGGCTAGAGTTGTCCCTAAGGTTCGGTCCTGTCCCAGCTCAGTAGGTTCGCCGACCTAGGAAAGGTTCGGCTCCAGAAACTTGGCCGATGTGGGTTCGCAGAACAGAAAAAGGTTCGGCCCCCCTTGCTGTGTCACGAACCAGCAAGTTCATCCCCTCCATTTCAAGTTCTAAGCTATAGCAGGTCCGTCTATGGTTCCCACAGTTCACAACAGTTTGATTTAACAGAAAACAAGATCCTAATCCCGATCAAATGTCCAATACACAACCACCTTATGTTTATAACAAAACCCAAAAAGTAATACGCAGATTTACCTAGATTCGTTGGTCAAATGCGTAATTTCTTCGTATCCTCTTGTAGCTCTCGTTCACACGAACGCGTGGACACCAAAATCTCTTGAACCCGTCGAGTAACGAGCGAGATAGGTTAGAGAGAAGGTAGAGAGAAAGTGTGTTTGTTTTTAGAGAGAGAAAGAGAGTTGAGAGAGTGAGAGGAAAGGGTGGAGTCTTCTACCATTTAAGTCCACCCCGTTCTCGCGCGTTCGGTCTCGTCTTTATCGCGATAATTTAATAAACGCTCGGTTTTATTCGTAAAATATATTTAAGTCTTAAAACATTAAAATAATTAAGTTTCATCTTAAATAGAATGGTTTTATTTAAATATCGTTGTTTCGTAAAACGGTTTCGTTGATTTATTTATTTAAACCAAATAATTCGTTTGTTTTCTCTTTAGATTGTGATTCCTAATAAACACTTTTATATTTCATTTATTAAATTAATATCGTTTGATATTATTTAATTATCTCGTCGAAACGCGTTACTCGCGTACGTATTCGTAAAGATCGTCACTTTTACGAGTCCAACGCTCGTATCCTATTTCGATTCGATTTATGATTTATGGAATATCGTTTCAGAATATTATTCTTAATAATTATATTCGTGTGAATCGTCACCCACGCGAATACATTATTAAGTTAATATTTCTGAATTAATATTCGCGTTTAAGTCATATTCGTAACCTCACCATCGCGTAATTTATTTCCAATTAAACTTTTATCATTTTATTAACTTAAATATTATCTTCCCAAACCAAAACCCACTAAACCAAGTCACTGACACATCCATGATAGACCGAAATATGCATATGTATAGGGCATATGCAGAGGTAGACCGCAACCTCCCCTACACCGTCCCACCGTTATTTCGATAAACCATGACCATGTGTCCTTGACTATGTTTAGCAACCAGACCCCAACAAACTCACAGTTCCTTTCCATTCCAACCCATATCCATAATCATCTATAATATAACTGCGATAAACTCTCTGGTTCTGTTTAGTTTGGTTACAACTAAACTCCCCATGGTTTACGCGTATAATAATATGTTCTAAGTATGCATACCAGTAACAGTGATAATCATCAAATAATGTGTCAATATTAATAATTACAAAATCTCAGGTCGTAACAGTACAATCGTACGGATGTACGGACAACCTAAAGTACAGTGATGTTACATTGATTATGGAACATCTAAAATGAATTAGGCGTTGGGTCGATGCCCGAGTGGTTAATGGGGACGGACTGTAAATTCGTTGCTAAAACTCGAGCGGTTTCTTGAAAACTCGCTTCGGATATGAAACTTTGAGTATTCATGGATGCTCTTGTTATTCCCAATAAGACGACTTGGTAACAAATCGCTTCTTCCAAAGCGCGCCCCATTCGTTCCGCTCGCAACAATCCAATTAGTTCTCCGGGCGAAAAAACATTAGACATTTCATCATGACAAAATACTCATTTCGACACAGCGGTATTGCTCAAGCCTTTTTTTTACGGCATTGAGTAAGGCGCTTTTTTGGTCATTTTTTATTTTTTACTATTATAAAATGCTTATGAATAAACAATAGTATAATTCTAATAAATTCTAATTTTTTTACCCCATGTTTTTGTTTCTTGATGCTATATGGTACGAATATGCACGATTCTACTTTTTTTAGTGTGACGAACACATTTACGACGAGTACACTTTAAGATTTTATGTCTGGGTAACAATCGTTGTGACATATTTTTATATGTGTGTTTATATATGAGATCTATTCGTTCAATTATTCACAATCAATGCGGAATTCCGGCCGCAACGTGAGGGTAAACCTACTAGTTACAAATGCAATAGCGATCTTTGAATAATTATAAAATTAACAATTTGCCAACATGTTTTTAAGGGGTTACTAACTTACCTTTCAGAAACATGAGCTCATAAACATCAACTCTATTGGCCAATGAGAGCATGAAACGTGACAGTCTTGTCTATTTTTAAATTAAATTACCATACATCGTTACGTCTACGTTTCTATTTGAATTTTGCTAAAAATCAAATTGCCTCCAAGTTGTTGTAAATTTAATTGTTAATGCATTAACAAGAAAGGTTTTTTTTCTTCTCGAAATTAGGTTTATTGATAATCAATCTAATTCACTTGAGTAATTGAATATAATATAACTTGGTGTTACTTAACATATAAAAAATTATAAAATGTAAAATTATTTAACTAACCTAGCTTGGTGATTAACTACAGAGTTTTAGATAAAAATGGCTCAATTGAAATTAACACATCAAATTAACTATCATATATAGTTTAAAATAATGGTTCATATAGAACGACAATGAAAAAATATGCAAACTATTAGTTTTCATATATGCAGTTAGACATGTAAACGAACCGAACAGTTCATGAAGTGTTCGTGAATTGTTCAGCGGGAAGTTCGTTTGTGTTAATAAATGAACGAAAATGAACACACCTAGTGTTCGTTTATTTATGTTCATGAACTGTTCTGTTATGTTCGTTTATTTGTGTTCGTTAACTATGTAATGCATGTTAATTTATGTTCGGTTAACTATCTAATTTACGAATGATATGTATTTACATTTAAGAGACTTGTCGTTTGTGTTCGTTTATGCTTGTTCATTTGTGTTCGTTTATGTTTGTTCAATAGTGTTCATGTTCATTTATGATTATTCAATAGTGTTAAATAATGTTCATTTACATCTGTTCGTTTATTTTGGTTCATTTGTGTTCATGAACAGTTCGTTTAATTTACTAATGAACGTACACGAACATATTCGTTTTCTTAATAAACGAACGCGAACACAAAATTCATGTTCGTTAATGTGTTTGTGTTCGGTTATATTTAAATGAACGAACACGAACATGCTTATGTTCGTGTTCGTTCGGTTCGTTTACATGCCTATATGTAGTTATAGGTGTGTGGCTCATGCACCTAGCACTCAGAGAGGACTGTTCAAAATACGCGTTGCTTGATGATAGGAAAAAGCTTGTTCGAATTTTCCTTGGTTTGAAACAAGCCGAGCACGCTCGGTTCGGTTTCAAAACGAGCACGAACCAAGGTAAGCTCGCACATTACTCGCTTGGATAGCCACTCATTTGGCTCGTTTAAATATAACTAAATTATATATATATATATATATATATATATAAAGTAATATTAATATGCATATTAACACTAATGTGTTACAAGTTTTTGACAATGAATAATAATGTTGTATTCGAACTAATGAATAATTATCTTCATAAATTATTCAAACATTTTAAACTTTTTTTATGTTTTCATGTTGCGATAATTTGTAATTTACGAACTTTATATTTGTTTTGGATTTTTATGTGGTCTTACTTATATATTTTTTTTAATTATTGAGTTTGAAATTGATATAAATATTTTGAATTTGAATTAAATTTTATTTTGAAACTGAGCTAAACTAAACCCGGCCGAGCCGCTCGGTTTTAAAACGAGCCGAACAACGAACACAACATTTGGCTTGATTTTGCAAATTAGAGCCAAGTTACGCCGCTCGGTTTGTAAACGAGCCTAACATGAGCATACGATTCGGTTCGGCTCGTAAACTGCTCTACACTCAAGCAAGGCATAAACCTAGTAAAATAGAAATAGAGTGATTGGATAACAGGTTTGAACATGCATGAGTTAAAATGGGTATGAGTCGAGATAAATTTTAATCAAAATTAGTTTAGGTCTAAATTTGTCGTTTTTAAATAATATTTATTTAATTCGACTCAAACTAAGTTGTAATTAAACAAATAGTTGTAACAACCGAAAATTGTGTAACCTATTAATAAACATGCGAAATTTCGAGAACCGTTTATGTCCAAAATTTAAATAAAAGTTCGTAAAGCAATTAGGATCAAAATGATATAAACGATACAAATATTCGTTACTATACGGGCACGTTATAAGCTTATTAATAACGTGTAAAATTTCTGTGACTGCTTGGGTTCAAAATTTTTATAAACGTTCGTGAAGTAATTGCGATCGAATTAATATAAGTGTGACTGTTATACGATAAAGTATCAACACGATATAAACTCATAAATATTAAAAATATGTGAGTAAATTACGAGGGGGTTTTAAAAATAGATGACGATAGTTGAGGGCTAAAATTGAAATTAAATCCAAGACTTGTATTTGCACTAGGGGTGTCAATCGTGTCAGGTTGACGGGTTAGCGGGTTAACAGGTTGCGGTTTGGCGGGCTGGTGGGTTGAATTTTGCAACCCGAACCTGAACCATATATTTATTTGTGTCAAAGTTTCTAACTCTAACCCGAATTGACATAAATTCGGGTCAACCCGAATATGACTTGTTTAACTAAATAAATTAATCAAATAAATTTACATATTGTAATTGGTTGTTGGTTGAAAGCAAGTCAATAATAACGTGTTTAGTATGTGTGTATGAGTAACAAATAGTTATTATACTATTTTAACAAAAAAATTAATATTTATATAACTAAACATACAAGGGTGGTGTTAAAGATACCCCCTTTTATATATTTTTTACTTGTCATACCCCCCTCCTTAAACTTTTTAAACATATACAAATAAACCTTATAGTTTATTTGTTAACTAAAAAAACCATAAGCTTTCAACCGAAACTTGAGGGACTGTTTATGTCATTATTACATTTTAATCCTCCTTCTCCAACCCATGAACTAGCCATGATTTATCAGTTGATCTCCAAAGTCCAATCAGATATATCATCAACCATTCTAAGTAAAATCAATGGATAAACATGACCAAGTTCCACAATAAGCACACGGTGAGTCTTTTTAATCGAGTTCCCGATTGTATACAAATCAAACGGTTTCAAAGACATGATATCAATAACTTCTGGGTCATACCCCTTGTTGACCAAAGTCTGGGCAGCCTGCATCACATGGTACCTCATCCGTGAATAAGTCAAAGTTGTGGCATGTTCACCTGGTCAGACCATCTCAGCTTCCTCTAAATTTAAAACATACTCTTCATCGGGTATTCTTTATTTGAGATTATAGAGTAAAACATGTTCAAAAAGTATTACGGGGTTATCGCTTCGAATAGCTGCTTTCATTAATCCCTTTGCATTATAAGGGGTCGAACATGGCACCATTTGTATCAAATTAGATGAGGATATGAAATAAAAAAAAAACTCAATAAAATGTTATTATCTTTTATAATTTAACTTTTATCAAATTAGACAACTGATTCATAATCAAATTTGTATCAAACACATTCGTCATCATGAGACCATAATGCCAACAATATTTGGAATATACCAAAATTTTATAAGTAACATTCATAATCATGAACGTTGAAAAAAAAAAAGAGTAAATGTTAAAGGTAAAAAATTGGAATGCAAGTACCTTCCAAAAGTCACTTTCAAAAAATCGAGTGGGTATGACAGGTAATAAGAGCATACGTTTAGTATAATTTAAGGTGGAAGTAATGTTTTGATGCATTTTGGTTGTTTTATAAAGTTAAAGGGCTGATTTTGTCAAAATTTATATTTTATATTTTGGACAAGGGGTATGACAAGTAATAAGGATGTACGTTTAGTAGAATTAAAGTGGAAATAACATTTGGTGCATTTTGGTGGTGTTATAAAGTTAAAGGGTTAGGTTTTGACAAATTTATAATTAATATTTTGAGGGGGGTATCACAAGTTAGAGGGGGGGTATATTTAGCCTAACCCAACATACAATTATGTATATCATAATTATAACGTAAGAAACATTAAAGAAACTCGTTCGTCTAGTTTACTGGAAAAAAATTAAAATCATTTTTGTAAATGAAAAAAATATAAATTTTGTTACTCGATCAATTAAAGTATGATAAATAATCAAAAGAAAAACAACTAAATATATGTTTCAAGAAAGAAAAAATATAAAAAAAATAATTTTAAAATCTTAAACGGGTTAATGGGTCAACCCGGTTATAAATAGGTCAACCCGAACCTGACCTGATTAATAAACGAGTCAACCCGAACACGACCCGTTTATTTAAACGGGTTATACTTGTCAACCCATTACTTGATTATTTCTGTGTCGTGTTCGGGTCGTGTCAAGAATTGCCGCCCCTAATTTGCACCCAGAATGTCGTTTACGGGAATTTGACAATCTTGCTTCACACGACACCACATAACCGACGTAAATTAATTCTAGAAAGGAATCAAACAAATGGATAATTTAAATAGATAAGAAGGAAGTATTATGCAAGGAAAAAGAAAACTGTTCCAAATCTCACGATCCAAGTTCCGAACACCCGCGAAGCTCCGAACGATCCAAGTTTGTGTTACAAAGACCCAAACCGGTGAACCCCTGAACACCGAACTCGAGATTTCTGGTAAGATGTTTACCTTGTTTTTGGGCTTTAATACGGTCTTTTGCTGGCGTGAACGAGGGATTATGGGCATGAACGCGAGTATTAAGGGTTTAATTATATTTTTGGGCTAATATGCATCTTTAAAATGTATTGACTTGACTAGAATTGTTTATGTTTATGATGGCTTGAATTATTTAAACCATTAATGATTGATGTTATAGACTTGAATAATATATGTCAATTGATGTTATCTGATTAATTGTAATTGAGAAAGTCTTGTACCCTGTTAACTTCGGGTTGACAGTTGAGTAAGTCTTGTGTTTACACAAACCTATCGACTATGTATCGTCAATTGAGGAAGTCTTGTGCTTGCGCAGTCCTGTTGACTTCAGGTCAACAGTTGAGGAAGTCTTGTGTTTGCACAAGCCTGTCGACTACGGATCGTCATTTGATGAAAGTCTTATACTTGCACAAGCATGTTGTCTTTATAACATGCAGTTGATGGTGAAGTTTTTCTTCACAATGTGATTGAGGTATTGATGACATGTATGTTATGTATTTGAATATGTTATGTGATGATATGAATGTATAAAGATTTCTAACAATTTACTTAGAACTCACCAGCATAAAGCTGCCTTGTTTTACATACGCCTCAGGTTGAATAGCTTGAAAAATGATAGCAGGATGGCTCGTGACATACGATGAAGACTACCCTGGCTGCCTGGCATAGACCGGCTATCTTATAGAACTATTAGAAACAATGAGTATGTGTTAATGTGGTTTAGTAATTAGACATTTATGTTATGTTGTTACTTTAATTTCCGCTGCTGTGATGAGGTATTTACGGTTTAAGAACTATGTGTTTGATGTTTAACCAACCGAGATGACTCTCGGGATTTGGGGTCTCTCAATAGTTCATAGCTAAGTCATTTCATCTTATGTTTCTAACCATTTCAAAAAAAAAATACAATAATTGTTTGCTCAAACCAATTTATTTCTCTAGTTTTGGATCAAAATTGTCAAGCCCACAGCACAAGGTGTTGAATTGGTATATAAACAATCATAGCTAACTTGTGTAAATCACTCGAAGCGAGAATGTATATGTTTGGGGGTGCTTCGTAGTTTGTTACAAGTTGACATGTGTAACATGACAATCACACTGATGCTGAACATCCAATCTCCAAGTAGACACTTACTGGATTTTAAAAACTTGTCTGATACAAACATGACATATAAAAACAAATATCACATCTTACATAGATACACTTGAATAATTATTGTATTTTAAGTTAAAATTGGTAACATCATTACATAGAACATCGTGAAATGGGAAACACCTTAACACAATGCGGGTTAAGATGGGTAACCTAACTATGATAATAGAATAAAATCAAACGGGTAAGAATTATCAATAATATATATTTGATAATAAAATTACTAAAGATTACGCAAATAAACAATTTATTTATTTACAACTCATTTTAACTTGAACTAAATTGATATTTTTTAAAAACGAACCATTTAAACCCAAACTGATTTTACTTAAAACTCATCTTGACCCGTCCCATCCTGACCTGCCCCGTTATCTAAGCCGACCCAACATGCCCATTTTGGCAGGCTTAATGATATCATAATAATAACACACGTATAAGCTCAATGGATTGCAATAGTTGCAGTTGAATATTTAAACATCGATTATGTAGGTTATTATTTTCCTTGAACAACACGGAAGTTCCACAACAAATAGCATCAAATAGCAGTAACACAAACATACAATGGTTGATATGGAACAACTACAAATAAGATGAGTGATGAATGATTTAACCTTTCTTGGGCATGGCTGCAAGCCTTGTGTACATCTTAGCCATCGACTGAAACCCTCTAACGTCACCAGATCGAAGAAGGTTTCCTGCAACCAAATTTCACAACTTTTTAACAATTAAAGTTTTATATAAAATAAATTCTTTTATAAATTACTTCTATAAACTGTTTAATAAGTGGGAAACTGCATATCTAAACCAAGAGAGATGAATGTTAATGTAAACATAAATTGAAGAAATAAAAAGCAGATGATATATCAGAATTGAACATGTTATTGTAAATATGTAAAGAAAATTTACCTGAATCACAATTCAATGGGCTATCTGGTTCTGGATGGGCCATTAAAGCGATTATAGCTCTACAAACAGACTGGAGTGTCCAGGCTGGACTCCAAGCATTCTTCAGGATATCTAGACATATTTCTCCTGTCTACACAACCAAAGAACATGAATCAAGATATAAGAACTTAGAGAATAATGACACTTATCGACACAGCCCCGCCAAAAATTTTATTGATGGCATAAAGTAACATATACAGAAAAATTTCCTTTAATAAAAGAGACAATGTGTCCCCAAAAGACATCGTGTGGTAAAGTAGTGTACTCCTCAACCAAATGGTTGTACTTTAAATCCAGCAATGCGTAGGTTGTGGTAACAGTATCCTATAAAATCTAGGTGGTGGTGTTCAAAAAAAATAATAAAGAGACGGTGTAAACCCTATGAAATAGTATAAGGGGAGAATTTGTATTTGTGTTTTGAAACTGAATTCAAGTCAAAATGAACAGTTTTTGATGTTGGTATAAACAATTAAACATATACACTAATATGTGATTGTTTCAGCTTTAGATAATCAATTTCATACTGTCTAATAAAACAAAACTGATCATCTAAAGGTAGCAAGCAACCTACATATTTATCACATCTGGGGTAGGGGTAAGGTATGTCTTCATCTCTCCCCCCCAGACCCCACCAAGTGGGATTACACTGGGTACGTGTTGTTGTTGTTGTAGTTCTTTTAGCATAACTTGACACTTATAATCCAATTCCACAAAACCTCTCTCCCACTTGCAAATATTTTACTTCTTTCATCGGTTGATTATCTAAATGATTATAAGTTAAGAACTTGCCGAAAACCCATACGAATAATATGACAAAATTCGAACATAATAACAATATTCAAATTTCAAACGCATTATCTTGGCTGCAATTTTATTAGATAAAAAGAATGAAAATGATGAAATGTGAGAGGAGACCCACTATTTTCTATGGCCTGTATATTTACTAGTTGATAATATAATATCAAGTAATCGATTTCAAAACACCAAACACCACATAAGTAGACATCACACAACACACTCATTGTCATGTTAATAATGTATCATGAATGTAAGAAGCTGATCCACAAATTAGTTGGCTAAAGTTGCATCCTATCGAACAAGAAAACATATAAATGTGACAGAAAATGTAAATCAAAAGGATAAACTAGGAAAGATCTACATAAGCAACAAATCACCAAACAGGAAAAACATTTTTGATACCATTTTTAGGTGAAGATTCAATCATTTTAGAATGACATCATGGAGAAGAGAAAGATTCAATCAACTTCTCAACACCAATCAAATATGGTAATAGATGTCAATACTTTTTATAATTGAACAAAACAATTAAAAACTTTCATACCTTGAAATGTACATTAGGATGAAATATTTTGGTTAAAAACCTCACTTGAGGAGGCTGCAAAGGGTATTGCTCTGGAACAGAAAATGCAAGCTGAAAGACCCCACCTTCATAAGGAGTTTCTGATGGTCCCTGTATATACAAATTCATCAACCAAACCGCATATATATATATATATATATATATATGTGTGTGTGTGTGTGTGTGTGTGTGTGTGTGTGTGTCTATATATATACACTAATGTCAATAACACCTTAATGAGTGCTGTCCATTTGAATATGTTGGAATCATCACAAACAAGCTGTATATCCGGATCAGCTACTTTCTCCCTTTGCACCTCTTTGTATTCCTTAAATAATCTTGCTCTTGATGCCTACACTCATCAATAAATGGCAACAGACCAAGAAATCAAAACTAAAATCAAGATTACTCAATTAGTAATTTAGCTTCAAGGTTAGCTAAGGTAGATATCTATATTGTATGATTATTGTATGAATTACATATTATAATCACTTTAATCGCCAATTTAGAGAAAAAGGGGCGGAAGAAAACCAATTAACCTAGAATTCAACAAACAAAAACCCTGTTGATTTGAGTTCCAATTATATAAAATACACACAATTTCGCAAACAATTGGGCATTGATTAGCAAAAGGTAGGATAAAAATTGGGAGATATAGACATCAATTAACAGAATTACTGACCTGCATTCGATCTAATTTATTATCTTCCTGCAAATTCACAACACCACAATGTCAATATTAAATCAAAAAGTACAAGAAAAGATCGAACTCATGTAATAAAATTAAAACCCTAAAAGAAATATTGGTAGATTTACAAGATTTTTATTTTTATTTTTTTCTTGTTCTATCGTGTTTACCTGAGATATCCGAACGAGGGAGTCAAAACAGACAATTGTTGCTTTGTTCTAACTTCTAAGATTTCAAGGATGAGGGGCTAAGGGCGTCCGTTGGGTATTTATTAACGTCTTGAAATGACTGACAAGTCCTAAACTTGAGTCGGTTAATTTGATGTCTAAATTAGGAATTTGATAATCTGATAAGAAATTAAATAAAAATAAAGAGTTAATTACACGGATGGTCCCTGTGGTTTACCCAGATTGCCCTAGTGGTCCCTAACTTCGAGAAATTACAACGGTGGTCGAATATTTTGCAAAACCGTAACACGGATGATTCCTGAGTTGGATGTCTGTTATCTTTTGTTGTTAAGTGGGATGAGAAATTAACCAAATACACTCCTCCATTATTGAAAATAAAAAAAAAAAAACACACTCACCCTATTTCCTCCCCACCGCCACTCAATCTGCTCCCGCAGCTACACCACCTCTCTCTCTAAAATACTCACATAAAAACCCTCATATCTCCTTCATTTTTTGCCCAAATCCTTCAAACTTAGTACCAAATCGAAGCCTTCGACAAGTAGAACACGAAAGTACGAAGAATCGGACCTGAAATCAACTGATTTGAACAAGATGTGAGCTCAAACTTCCGGTTTTTCAGGGTTTCTTGTAAAACCGGAACATTTAACTTGTAGCCAAGATTTCTACCATCAAATCCTATTAGATTTGCATGAAATCGGTTTTAACATGTTGAGATAACATCGCCATAATGATCTGGGATCAAGTGCAGTAGTTGTAACACCCCGACCGATGGCGGAAACATCGGGGCGGCACGAATTGTAGATTGTTCATAGCACAAGAGATATAGTTGTAAATAATTCAAACATCACATTCAATTCCTCATTAAATTCAATCATTCAATACATTGCTTAAATACTCAAACACTAACTATTACATCAATTTAATTCAAAACATAAAATCCAATCCAAGCTCAATAACTTGACATCCTTACCTGAAACATGTTTAAAATCAAGTGTCAACTATGAATAGTTGGTGAGTTTCATAGCTTTGATCATATAGCAAAATAGGTTAATATTAGATAAGTTAACACAAGTGATTACAAAGCAAGATGCACATTGATGTACAACGGTCAGTACCTAAAAACAAGACTAAATTAAAGTTGTCTAACCTAAGCTAAAGACACAATAACTAATCCTAGACCTAGACTTGACCTAAACACTAGTAATAATCGAAAATCCTAAGCTAGATCGCTACGTAGGCAAGTGTACCTATCGGTGACAGTATAGCTTGTGGAAGACCGGATATCGAACCCTAAGGACACTAGTTTGACGAAACTAACCTAAACTGCGAACAAAATAAAGTAAAAGAAAACGGGGGGGGGGGTTTAGTGCAACTCTGAAAACCTAATTTAGATTGTAACTAACTAAACTGACTCTAAACACTAAAAAGACTAACTAAAACTGCTACTAACACCTGGACTGTAATATAAAATCTAACTGCAATAAGGAAACCTGGTTTACCTAGGTTGGGAATCAAAAGAGTGACAAACGATGACTTGGACTGACTTATGAAGGATGAAGACTAGGATCTTAAGAAACAACCCTAGAATGACTTAATGGGATCCAGATCAGGTACCAGGCAACATCAATGGAAATCCTAAGAATGTTATCTATGCACTAGTCTATCAGGTCACCTTCCGGATTTTCCCAATATGCAATTGCACTCCAACGGGTGGATCACCTCCCGGATTTCTCCACCCGCATGTATCCTAAGACACTAGAGAGTTGTAAAGTTGACTACTTTGACACGAATTGACACAAACACTAAGGTAATCCAAGACAACGCCCTCCCGGGTCGTTTAACTTAAATACCCAAGTGATATAGACCAACCGTCTAACCTATCACCTCCCGGATTTCTAGGCTAGATCACATATGAGAATGACAACACTTAATGATATCAAACCCTATGGAATGCATTACCAATCCACAAACTAGCCCAAACACAAAGTCATAAGCTTAACATGCTATCTTTATATGGAAAGACATTCCTAGATACATGTGGATTTGTCAATCATCAACTATCATCATTCAACACACGCAATTATCATCAAAGATCATAACTTTACAACTGATTACAAAGCATAAATCGTCCGCAATCACAAATCAAGTCCAGTCCAAAACATCATAAAGTTCATAACTTTATCATATCCAACCTAGGCAAATCCAAGATCTAGCCAACAACAGTCATAATAAAAGTAAAACAGAAGTAAATGAAGTCTAATAACATGCTAAACTACTGATTAACAAGCAAACTAAGAAAGAAAGAACAATACTCAAAATACTTCATGAATCTTCATTCCCAAGCTCTAATCAAGACCCAAAACATCCAAGGTTAAGCTCCAGCTGCTCCTGGGACTTGATTAGGGTTCCAAGGTGACAGAAGACTCAAAAAAATCGGTCTAGTTCAGTCCCATTTGTAGAGAAGAAGAAATTAGGGTTTTAGGGCTAAAAATGATCTGGGGCGCATCGCCTAGCGGGGCTGCGTGATGCTAGGCGATGCGCGCGAGACAAATTAGTCAGGCGGCTAAGGCTTCCAGGCTTACCGCCTGCGGCCAAGCACTCTGATCGCGTGATGCGCGCGGATGGTTTTTGGCGCAGAGAATGTTCCCAGGCGCACTGCCTGGGATCAAGCGGTGGCCTGGGGTGTAGCGCCTAGGGCTAAATTCTTCGTTTTCTTCGCTCGATCAACCGCACTTGATTCCGATCCCGTTTTCTTTCGTTTCCGCTTCTCCGGGACACATTCCTGCACAAAAACACTAAAACGTAAAAAGGAACTAAAAAAGTCTCGAAATATATACAAAATTTACGAAAACGGACTCGATTATGTACAAAAACGAATGTGTTAAACTAACACATCAAAAATACCCACAATTAAACCTTTTTCATTCTCGAAAAAGCTTACAAAATGGAATCATAGATCAGGATGTTGGTTTTTATTTGCAAAAGATTTAACAAACCTAAATCCTTGAGTAATAATCGCGTTGTTGGTATAATGGTCCAATCTAGACCCTAACACCAATTTCAAGTTCCCTAATCATGCTTATTTATGTTCAAATTCAATCATTCATCTTATGGATCCCATCCCTTGGTCAAAACGAGTTATCCTAATCCCATGCAAAAGCTTTGAAGGCACAAATTTAAATCTAATGGGTTAAACCCACCTATGTATGCAAACTACCTAGAGATAATCAAAATTTAACCTAATGATGAAGATGGATGAAGGTGTGAGCATTTTGCCTTTTTATTCTCATTTTCTTTTGTTTTTACCTCACTTGAGCGTATTACAGCACTGTTTCACTCGGTTGCGAGCCGGGGTATGACCACTGTTTTTTAGCTCTTATTCTCTCTTTCTTTTATTTGCACAGGCTCAGCTCACTTAGTGGATTGTGGAATTTCTTTTATTTACTGAGCGCCATAAGCCTCTGATTTATTTTCATAAAAAGAGAACATATGTGCCAGGTTTAAATTTTAAAAATTCTAAGTTGCTATTTTACAGAGGTTCCTTTATTCACTATTACCCAGTTTCAGATTTCTCGAATTTTCCAAGTCTTAAACCCACAAGAATCCTGAATTTAGGTTTTATTATGTCGATCCTAAGGAACTTTCTATCGGCTGGGCCTACCAACAAATATCAAATCAATACACAAGTTAGCCTCTAAAAACCAAAGTCCTAATCATAGTCCAATCATCTTCCATTTATTAGGTGCAAGCCAAAACCAAGGACACTTTTCAAGACTCTAGTTATATACATCATAAAACTCTAGACTCGATCAGAATATGTAAAATAAAATAAAAGAATATTTACAGAAAAAGAAACATAAGGTAAAAAGTGTAAAAGACTTAGCTGATAACGTAGAATCAGCAATGCGCAAGTCTAATCCGAAAAGAAGTCAGACAATTCAGCCAGCCGTTTGCATATGGAATAGCCTAAGTAGTCGCCACCCGAATGTAATTGAGTACGAGCAATTAAACCAGACTGCATTTAAGATCTCAAACAACCATACTAGATTAACTGTAAAATAAAAAGACTCAATTACTGACTTGATTAATATTTACAATGACTCAATTAAAAGAAAAATCTTTTTGTGAATTTTTTTCAATTTTTCAATTTTTTTTTGTGTTTTTAACTTTGAAAATTTACAATTTTAATTATTTAATTACAAGTTCTAATTATTTACAAAAATTTCAAAAAGTTTATTCAAAATTTAAAAATTTTATTAAAAATTTGACTTGAATATATACAATGACTTGATTTTACAAAAATTAAAAACTAAAAGGCGCCAGCCTGACATACCCACACTTAAAACAACACATTGTCCTCAATGTGGACTCAGAACTGGCGATTGAAAATGAAAACTAAAATTACAAAAGGTTAGCGACGACTCCCTGATATAATATAGACATGTCATGAATGGAGTTGCGCGCCTTTCAATATACAAAACATAACTCAAACATACAAATGTTAATACAACAACAATTGAATTACAATTTTCATAACAACATTAATAATACAACCAATGATATACAGAATTAAACAATGATACAACAATCACAAAATTACAAACATTTTACGATAAATTAAACAACCAATGCATGACATTAATATACAACAACCATAATAAGAACAAAAATGTAAATACAACCACAAACAACACAAAATAAGAAACCAGACATGCCAAAATAAAAATATATACAAAGTCAGTCTGTGTACATAAAAAGAAAATAAAAATACATCAACTAAGCTACATACAAACTAATCCTCATCCTCTGGCTCGGTCTCAGAGTCGCCCTAGGGGTCGGATGGGATGCGGGGGTCTGGCATCCGAGGGGCAACTCACAGCCCATATGAGCCGCCATGCGCCTCTGGATGTCCTCCATCATGTATATCCTTTGGATGACATATCAGAGGGTGAGACGAGGAGGAACAGGAGGGCGTGGTGGGTTGTCACGGGGCGGTCGCTCCCCTCGGTGCAGGATACAATGCGTAGATGGCGGAGGGACGACAGGTGCCTGCTCTGGGGCCGCTAACAGAGGCATCCAACGGTGTGGTGTGTCAAAGGTCACCATCCCTGATGTCTACATGTCATAAAGCGCATATGGCAATGTCTCAGGGCTGACTGTGACATGCTCCACAGGATATGTGAGGAACATGCGGAGACGATGTGCCAAATGGCCTATGTACGGCCCCATATCCAGGCGTGCCGTGTGGCCTCCCCGGCGAGGCCTCGCTAATGATGTAAGAAGAATTGTGGCGAGGTTCGCCGGGTGGCGACCCTGTATGCAATATAAGCAAAACATGTCAAAATAGCTGACCTTATCCTTGCCAGAGTGGCGAGGGATCAAGGTGCACGACAGAATTCTATGAATGTATTGAAGGAATGGATCACGGATCTGGGTGCCCAGCCTACGATCGGTGTGAGGCTGGGTGGAGATAGTCCTCCAGTAGGCTGATAAATCATCCTCAGTGACGTACCCGGGCCTAGCTGCCCGAGTAAAGCCTCTAAGGAGGTCCTCAAAATCAGCAGCCGCCACCTGCTCCTTCGTGTAAAGCCCAAAGGCTACCGCGAACTGGGTGACACTCATGGTGTGAGTCTGTCGCCCCAAAGAAAACGACACAGCTCCAGGATATGAGAGGGAGCGTGTGTTGTACTGAAAAGTGGATAAGAACTCCACTGTAAGCTCATCATACTGCAGCCAGCTGTAGTGTAGCAGGGGAGCGGGGAGCCCATTGTGGGGTCATCATCGCGTCGAACTCGGCTACGCGACCCAGCTGCTCCAGTATGTCTCTGTCGTAGCCATGGTGCTGCATCGTCTCCAATCCGACGAGCGTCTGCATGCGCGAATACTCCATGGTGTCAGCCGCAAACTGTAGAAATGTGTGATCGGCTCGACGGCGTAGATGTGGCGGAGGAGGGTGTGCATCAGATGGCGGTATGACAAAAGGGACTGAATAACGTATCTCCCTCTCTCGTGGCTGCTGTTGTGCAGTGTCGGCGCGCCTGGCCCGCTTGGCCCTGGACGTCGAAGCCTCAGCCATCTCTGCAGAAATGTACAACAAATATACACAATAAATTACAAACTAACTACAATCCTAATTCCTAACTTATTATTAATTTTATTTGAAAAATGTTTATTTATATACAAGTTTGTTCAATTATGTTATTTATGTACAATTTTTGTTTATTAAGTTGTTTCTTTGTGATCTACATATGTACAATGTATTATTCATTATTTACATAAAATTTTTTATTTTTAGTAAAAATTTTATTTAATAATTTACAAATATTATTATTTGTTGAGACAAGATTATTGTATATTATTTATTATGATACATACATAATAATTATTATTGTTAAACTAGTATGCATTCAACAATTTATTTCTTTTACAAAGTGATACATGCATAAAGTTTATTTATTTTTATTATGCATAATTACATCATTTATATATGATTGGTAAGTTATTAGTGTTTATTAGTTATGGTACAATTATTCTTTATTATTTAATTTAATACAAGTGTTTGTATAAAATTTCTTTATGTACAAAATTATTCATTCAAATTTTTACAACTTATTTTATTTATATACTTAAGTGAATTTATTTATTACACGAGCTCATATAAGTATGTATATACACATATATATATACATATATATATATATAATTTATTTTTGAGTTTTTGTGTATCAAGTAAATATATGTATATAGATACTTGTGACATTATTAGTTATTATTTACTTATTTAAGAATACATTTTATTTGTACAAGTGTTTTTATTTAAAGTTATTGTTTCAAACAATTTACATTTATCTTAATTTACATTTACATTAGTATTATTATACATAATATATACATTTATTTTATTCTATTATTGTTATTATTTATGATACTTATACTTATTTATGTTTATTATTTACACATTAGTATACATACGAATTTATTTTAAAATTATTGTTTTGAACATACAACATTTATATTTATTTGAATTTATTAAACTAACTATACATCGGGTTAATTGTTATTTATTATTTACTTTTTATTTTATGTTACAATAATATATATAGATATTTATGTTTTATTATTATACAACACTAATACTTTATTTTTACAAAAGTGTTATTATTTATTTATTTATACACACTTATTTAATGTTATGTTTGATTTACATTATTTTAATTATACAAAGTATGTACTTAATTAATTATTAGTTACAACATTTTATTTTATGTTATTATTTTTATTATTATTACACATAATTATATTTATTTATTTCTTTTACGTATATTATATAAATACTTATTAATATTACCAGAGTATTCATTTATTTTTATCTTATTTTACATTATTTTTATTGTTTATACATATTTATTTTGCAAACATATTTATTTATTTTAATTAGCTATTTTGTTACAAAAGTTAGAACTTATTATTATTTATTATTTTCTGTTTTATTTTTTTATTTTTTTTATTTTAGTTAATTTGTTTTTTTTCTGACACCATTTTAATTTTATGTATTTATTTATTTAATGATTAAACTGAAGGAAAAAAAATAAAAATGTGAAAACTCAATCCAGGCACACAGCCTGGGTACCAGCAACCGAGTCCAGGCTATGTGCCTAGCGCTAGCTCACCGGAAAAAATGGGGGTTTGGCCGGACCGAAGCCATCCCGGACGATTTTCCGATCAAAATCAACCCTAATCTAATCTAACTATACTAAAGCCTAATCTAATCTGGAATACGAAGAATCAAAGAAAAATAAAAAGGGGGTTTACCGATTTTATGCGGTGATGGTGGTGTACGGTGGTTGATGACTATGGTTGGAAGCAAGAACAACGGCGGTGGTGGCGATGGTGACAGTAGCTTCGGATGGCGGTGGCCGGAGATGTGACGGTTGAAGGTGATGGTGCTGTCGAATGAGGTGATGGCTCCGGTGGATGAAGTGGTGGAAACCGGTGGTGGCGCCCCAGGAGATGGCGATGAAGTAGAAGGGTTGATGATGGTGACCAGTGAAATCTGCGGTAGTAGATGGTGGTGATGATTGCGGTGACCGGCAGAGTGGCGATGTAGATTGGTGGTGAACGTGGTCGAGAGAGGGTTTTCGGAGAGAGGTAGGCGTAGAAAAAGTGTGATAGGCGTAGGTGTGACATTTCGTTCTTTACTACAAGGTAATTTCCTATATTCATGAATTAACTTTTAATTAATTACATCATGATTGAATATGTATATACATGTGAATCTGTGTATATATGTAAGGAAATTACAAGATGAAACAAATCACAAATGACATTACGCAAAATTGCCGAATTACGCGAAGTTTCTATAATAATGACCAAAAACCAAATTCAACGGTCTAAAACTAAATTAATATCAATTACATGATGAATTGAAGTGAAATAGGTGATAACATAACGAAATCAAAGAGTCCCTAAGTTCGATATGTCAAATTGCGAAAATCTGCGAAAATGCAATTCGGCATGCGTAATTGGCAAATTCATGACAACTTGAACTTCCTAATCACATTATAATCATAATGGGATGTAATTGGAAGCATGACAATGATAATTAATCATTATTAGCAATTCCTGAAATTATACGCGAAAAGCCGAACAAACGATCGCGAAAATGGCAAAAAAAAAATCAAACAAACCCTTGATTTGTTCTAACCCTATCCTATTGTTCCATGTTTATCTCATTCTATCTGATTTAAATCAGCTAACTATGGCCAAGATGATGTGTCTAAACTTGGAACACAAGGGGTGCCATATAAAAACAAAGATCTTGACTTTGGTAAGGTTTCTACACCATTCTTTCCTTTCTCATCCTCTCAAATTCGACCAGGCCTTCTTTCTATCACTTCTGGAACCTTAAACACATCTCAAACATCATCCCTAATCAGTTCCAAGTAGTATTCAAGCCCAAGATCAAGTGGAACCAAGAATCAAGCTCCAAAAGTTGGATTTTTGGTGATTTTCAAGCCAATTCTTGGCCAAGTAAGTTTCAAACACAATATTGGTTTTAATAGTCTCATATGACTTAAATTAACCTATTAGAATGGTTGGTGAAGTTTGAAAATCATCAGAATTCAAAAACCCATTAAAAGAGTGATTTTGTTCAAAACCCGGATTTTTCAAAGTTGTCCAAATTAAGTTTTTTATTCACCAAACACTAGATATATGTTAAAAAATACGATCTGGAGATTTTGGCCCGGAAAAAGTGCAACGAAATTTGATTTGGCTCACAAAAACTTTGAATGGCTCACTGTTGCCCACAGCGGCCCGGACGCGGCCCATGTGCGGCCCCAGCGAGGCACGGGACGCGGCCCCTATTCCCGGCCATTCTCGGCCATGCCGAGGAAATCCAAGTCGCGGCCAAGGCCAAGGCCAAGCCAAGGCATCCGGCCAAGGCCAGGCCAAGGCAATCGGCTAAGGCCACCGAGCCACCACCGCCAACCACCGGTCGCCGCCGAGCCGCCGCCGCCGGATTCCGGCCATAAATTCCGGCGAGAGTTGCCGGCGGAGGAATATTCCGGCGAATATTCCGGCCAGAAGGAATGTTCCGACAGAAACCCTGATTTTGTCCGTTTTGCGTTCTGAACTGCGGTTCGCGCTCCGGTTCGCAATCCGATGATCCGTTTTCGATAAAAAGGACATATTTTGAATCGATTTCGCGTTCCGAACTCGATTTCGTGAACCATTTTGCAATCCGGGTACCTGATTTTTATCTAATTTCTGATTAATACAAGACTCGATTTCGCGTTCCGGACTCGATTTCGTGAACCATTTTGCAATCCAATTTGCAATCCGGGTACTCATTTGATTTTTATCTGGTTTCAATACAGGACTTAATTTAATCATTGAAATTTAATACGAAAACATGTTTTCAATCAATTTCGTAATCCGTTAAACGATTTTTGATCTGAAAGTCAATTAGGATTCTGGTTTTAACAACGGACTGCAATTATCATTAATTTACAATCAAATGAGTATTAGAACTCAATTGCTAAACAGAATCAGTGATTTTAACATTACAAATTAACTGATGACCTTATGACTCTGATTCTAAATAAATACGTGATTCAGAATCAGTTTGATGAATTGAATTACATTATCCTTGATATTTAATGTCAAGGAATGTTCTGATAATCCAAATTGGATACAAAGAACTTATAAAACCTTAATGATATGCATAATTCAATTGAAGCTGCGTGTAATATTGCAACAACACATGTGAGTTTCATAGACCCCTTTTAAATGTTTTGTTTTCCAAAACTCGGGGATTCTATTACAATAACAATATGGTTACATATTTCAATTATAGTTATGTACTTACATGATTTCATTACCCCTTCTCAAATCTTCGGATTTCTAAAACTCGGGGTTTGCATTACAATTACATTATGGTTGCATATTTCAATTACAATGATATGCTTGCATTTTACTTATGCATTTCAACTCTTGTATGATGATTACATGAAAATTGTACCATGCTATCGTAAAAGTCCTCACATAACAACTGTAACCAATAAACTCATGGATGAGCCGGATGATAACAATGATAGTACTATCAGGCTGACAACCCCATTCACGGGTAGATAGCGTCTACCCTTGTGTGAATGCCTGTTACCATTTATTACATTACAAGATAACAGCTTAATGCAACGATAGGCATTAAGAGTGAGGCTAAGGTCTTACCTTCGGGTATTACCGCCAATTACGTTACAGTCACATAGGCTTTGGTTATGGGTTTTCATGGTGAATCATATTCATAAAGTTGTGTATGCCTACATATTCAACATGTCACATCTTATCATATCATGTTATCATATCTATGAACTCACCAGCATCCTTGATGATCTTTTATGTTACAAAACCTTTTTCAGGAAGAAGGTAACAAGTGCGAGAGTGAGGATGCACGATTACAAGACACGTTTAGTAACTTATAACTGGTTAATGTTCTTTAAGAATGTTGAAACTTAATGTATAATATTATAGTTATGATGTAATATATAGTGTGTATGGTTTGCCATGGATGTATGATACCAAAGTAACAATCAGTCACACCCATCTCTGCGACCTCACCATCAAGCTTCCGGGACACGATACAAAACTTACCGATTTCATGCGTCAGTCAGTGACTATATCAGGTAAAGTGAGAGATGGGGGTGTGACAGGTTGGTATCAGAGCCATAGTTATAGGGAATTAGGTTAATTGGAAACCTAGTCTATAACCTTACGCTCATAAGAACACACACAGAGTGCCAGGAGACACGCATTTTAGTTATACGCATAAGGTATGATGTCGCATTTGTCGGTATTGTTACTACAGTTACTTAACGCTTGTAGTATGTGAGTGTTGTTCAAAAACTTGTTACAGCGATGCCGAAGCTATTAAATGGCTATATTATGGAAATTATACGTTATACTAGATAATACCCCTTCGAGATCAAGCTTTTCTGATAATGATCCTAACCCCGATAACCACATACATATAGCATCCCAGGGGGCAGCATCCAGGGTTTCATCATATGTTCCTTCTCGTTCTCCTGCAAGGACCCCACCAATGCTTGAGGACATTGGAGGGCGGAATTTCCACCCTAAGGAATTTTTCGTTATTATAATTTCCTCTACCTCTGAATCTAGTATTAGGAGGATACAAGCTCGTGTGAGAATTGGATGGCTTCCTACTGGACAACTTGCATCTCGAGACCTACTCCCTCCTAACTTTGAAGAGGGAGAATCCTCTGCCTAAGCAGAAATGCGAGCACAACTTCATAGGATCACTGCATAACTGCAAGATACTCGTGAGCAGCTGATAGGAACACACAGGCGACTAGACGGGGCATATGAAACCATTCAGCATAACCGCTTCTCTTTGGAAACAGGAAAATGCAGCTCGACAGGGCTTGATGGATTGGAATTTAATTCCGTGTCATGGACTAGGACGTTACCAGACCAGATACAAGGGTCGTTAGAGCATCTGGATACTATGGAAGGAAGTGCTGCAGCTTGGCGCCATCTCTTTGAGGATCGTATTCAGGGTTCAACGAATACGATCGAGAGGTATCATGAAGAGTCATTAAATCAATTGACAGGGTTGAACCAGTTATTGTTGAGTATAGCGATGGTGATAGCTTTTGTTTATTTCCTTTCGTTCCTACCATTCATGAGTATGGGATATGGGAAATAGGGAAGATGGTTTTCCCAAAAAAAATTTTTACCAGGTGATATGAATCGGATAGGTTGTTGAGGGATGTGATGCGTGTATGTATGTGTAGGAAGTGAGTGTGTAGGAGGTGTAGATGTCGGGTCTAATAACCAATAAGGCTAATCGAGTTATTTAATTACATACATACAAAACAATAATTAAAATGAGATAAGTTAGAATGATCAAGGAAAATAATTTGCAAATATGACTGGCCAGCATAATTGGAAATTACGACCATGGGCATTCTAATAAATCTTAAAAATTAGGATAGAAAATAAATAAAACTAAAACGAATAAAGCCAAAGTAAATAATTATAAATTAAATGAAAGTACCAATTTCAGATAACGGACTACATGACAAGCACGTGAGATTACAATACATATTGATAACAGATTACGAGTGTATCAATTTCAAGTAACAAAAACAAACATATTATGTATGACTACATGTATAGTTGTTTCAATTACTTAATGTGATGGATGTGATGTAATAGCGCAAGGACACGATCGTGGTATATCGAAGGGGTGGTGGGTTGGTGGCTGGGCATTATGCTTTACATAAACCCTATACATAAACTAACTTCGATATATCGGGAAAGTGTCAGTGTGCGAAGGATTGTGAATACATGTGTTATGTGACAATTTCATGAATTCAATGACACCATGAACAGAATATCAAATCAATTTCTTGATATTACTATACTGAAAATTCTTATATGAAAATAAGATAGCAAGTAATAATTCTATATCTTGATATGTATTACAGTTGACCTTAATTATATTCATGTTATTTATTTATACTATGCCTCCTAGACGCGGACAACCACGTAGGAATAACACTGAAACAGAATACAATAAAAATCCCCCACCAGAAACAGTAAATGCTAATAAAACTATTGGTGGAACTAGAAACAATGACAATATTCCACCAGAGACAGCAAATGCCAACACAAATGCTGGGGGTCAAAATTTTACTGAAGCTGAAATGATTAGGATTTTTCGGGAGGAAGTGACTGCTACAATTCCTAATTTTATAACTCAGTTTCAACAACGCATGTCTTCAACCTCGGGTAGAAATAATAATAATGTTAATAACAATATTGGAGGTAACACTGAAGTATATGCTTCTAGAATTTATCGTACTAATCCTGAACCACCTCAACAAGGATGCACGTATAAGTACTTTGCATCCTGCAATCCACCCACTTTCTTTGGGAAAGAAGGAGCATCTGGACTCCTAAAATGGGTGGAAGAAATGGAAACAACACTAAAAATTAGTCAATGCTTAGAGAAGCATCAAGTTCTATATGCAACATGTTCATTAAAAAGCCAAGCCCTCACTTGGTGGAACACACAAGTGAGAACATTGGGAACATCAGTTGTTGATCAGATGACCTGGAACGAATTCAAAACATTGATTACAGCTGAATACTGTCCCATGAATGAAATACAAAAATTGGAAGAAGAGTTTTGGAATCACTCCATGGTGGGAGCAGAACATCAGAAGTACACTGACCGGTTTCATGAACTCACATGTTTGTTACCTCACATGTTTCCAACTAAGATTAAGCTTGTGGAAAAGTACATTAAAGGCCTAGTTCCACAAATTCAAAACACAGTAATGGCTGCAGAGCATACTGATCTAAAGAAAACTATTATTTTAGCAGCTAAGCTTACCGATGAGGAGGTAAGGAGTGGAACTTTGGTTAAGAAAGGAAAAGCAAGTGACACTAATCTCAATAAATCCACAAGTGTCAGCAAATTCACTTCTGGTAACACTGGAAATGCTACTACCAGGAAACGTAAATGGCAGGATAAAGGAAAGAAGAAGATGCAGGAGGAAGGCAGTAAGGCTCCAACAGTCAAAAGCTATGGAGCAATTGTGCAAGAGAAGAAAGCGTACCAAGGACCAGCACCAAAATGCACCAAATGTCCATTCCATCACCTAGGGCCATGCCCTGTGTGTGGAAATTGTAAGCAAACTGGGCACTTTACAAGTTATTGTAAAGCACCAGCAAGATCACTCCATCAAGTGCCTTATCAAGCTCCATTACAACAACGTCAACCAAATACTTGGGCCTGTTATAAATGTGGGAGTATGGAGCATTTTATGAAGAAGTGTCCTACCAATGCTAAACCCACAGATAATAAAGTACCACTTGAACAGGCCAGAGGACGAGCTTTTCAGATTGAGGCAGGTGAAGCTAAAAACAATCAGGATGTTGTTACGGGTACGTTCCTTCTCAATGATCATTATGCATATATTCTATTTGATACTGGGGCTGATAGAAGTTTTATTTCACATAAGTTCGCATTGTTACTTTCTCTACCTAAGATTAGTATAGGGCAAGCATATAATGTTGAACTTGCAAATGGAAAATCTATTCAAGCCACACATATCATTCAAGACTGTGCCTTAAATCTTAATGATCATATCTTTAAAATAAATCTTCTTCCAATAGAATTGGGTAGTTTTGATGTTGTATTCGGCATGGATTGGCTTTCGAAACAAAAGGCGGAAGCAGCGTGCCATGACAAAATTATCTGTATACCTCTAAACACAACTGAAATATTAGTGGTCCAAGGTGAACGAGCAAATAGAGCACTAGGGCTTATTTCTTGTATGAAAACTCAGAAATGTCTCAGGAAAGGCTATGAAACTTTTCTAGCCTATCTTATCAATGGAGATCATGAGAAAAAGCGCATTGAAGATATTCCAGTAGTTAGAGATTTTCCTGAAGTCTTTCCTGAAGTATTGACTGGATTGCCTCCTGTGTGACAAGTTGAATCTTGTATTGACTTGATTACGGGAGCCGGCCCCGTGGCTAAAGCTCCATACCGTTTTGCACCTTCGGAAATGCAGGAATTATCAAGTCAACTTCAAGAACTACTTGACAGAGGATTCATTAGACCCAGCTCGTCGCCGTGGGGTGCACCAATACTGTTTGTCAAAAAGAAGGACGGGTCCTTCAGGATGTGCATCGATTATCGAGAACTCAATAAACTTACGATTAAGAATCGTTATCCATTGCCACGTATTGATGACCTTTTTGACCAACTTCAAGGAGCCACTTATTTTTCAAAAATCGATCTTAGATCGGGATACCATCAGGTACGAGTCCGTGAAGAAGATATTTCTAAAACTGCTTTTCGAACCCGATATGGACATTATGAATTCTTAGTAATGCCATTCGGGGTAACAAATGCACCTGCAATCCTCATGGACTTAATGAACCGGGTATGCAGACCCTACCTGGATAAATTCGTAATTGTGTTCATTGATGATATCCTTATCTATTCCAAATGTCCAAAGGATCATGAGCGACATTTAACTCAAATTCTCACTTTACTAAAACATGAGAAACTCTATGCCAAATTCTCTAAATGTGAATTTTGGCTACGGGAAGTCCAGTTCTTGGGACATATAATCAGTGAGAAAGGCATACAAGTTGATCCAAGCAAGATAGAGGTTATCAAGTGATGGGAAACACCTACCACTCCAACGGAAATCAGACAATTCCTGGGATTGGCAGGGTACTACCGTCGATCCATAAGAAAATTTTCAAAAATAGCCTTACCTTTAACAATGTTAACCCAAAAGGATAGAAAGTTCGACTGGGATCAGCCACAGGAGGAAGCATTTCAATTACTAAAACAAAGACTTTGCAAGGCACCCATTCTTAGTCTACGTGAAGGCACAGAAGACTTTGTGGTCTATTGTGATGCTTCTAGAAAAGGATTGGGAGCTATACTCATGCAAAGGGATAAAGTAATCGCGTATGCTTCCCGACAATTAAAGATACATGAAAAGAATTATACAACTCATGATCTAGAATTAGGAGCGGTAGTGTTCACACTAAAAATCTGGAGACATTATCTTTATGGTACAAAGTGCACGATATACACAGACCATAAGAGTCTTCAGCATATTCTAGATCAGAAAATGCTTAACATGCGACAAAGGCGATGGGTGGAACTCCTTAACGATTATGATTGTGAAGTTCGATATCACCCAGGCAAAGCAAATGTAGTTGCTGATTCCTTAAGTCGCAAAGAGCAGGTAAAACTGAATCGAGCTCAAAGTTTTAGTATAACTATTCAAACCAGTTTGATTCCCCAGATACGTGAAGCTCAACAACAGGCCTTGCAAGAATCAAATCCGGAATAGGAAGGATTACATGGATTGGTAAAACGATTAGAGAGACAATCTGATAATGAATCGAGTGTGGGTTCCTTATTTTGGCAATTTGCGACAAACAATTTTGAATGAAGCTCATAATCCAAATACTCTATTCATCCAGGAGCTGATAAAATGTATTATGATCTTCGTGATTATTATTGGTGGCCTGGTATGAAGAAAGACATTGCATTATATGTGAACAAATGCCTTACATGTCTGAAGGTAAAGGCAGAGCATCAAAAAACTTCCGGCTTACTACAACAACTCGAAATTCCCATGTGGAAATGGGAACAAATTTCTATGGAGTTACGAAGTTACCAAGAACTTGACAAAATCATGATTCCATATGGGTTATTGTAGACAGGTTAACAAAGTCTGCTCATTTCTTACCTATTCGTGAAGATTATACTATGGATAGACTTGCTAAACTATACATAGATGAAGTGGTAATACGACATGGAGTACCTATCTCAATCATCTCAGATAGAGATAGTCGTTTCACGTCTAGGTTCTGGCAGACACTCCAGAATACTTTAGGTACAAAAATCTACATGAGCACGGCTTACCATCCTCAAACAGATTGGCAAACGGAATGTACTAACCAAAACTTGGAAGATATGCTTAGAAGCTGTGTCATTGACTTTGGTGGTAGCTGGGATATTCATCTTCCACTGATTGAATTCTCATACAACAATAGCTATCATACGAGTATCAAGTGTGCCCCTTTTGAAGCATTGTATGGACGAAAGTGCAGATCTCCTGTCTGTTGGTCTGAGATCGGGGAAAGTCAAATAATAGGCCCCGAATATATTCAAGAACTCACAGACAAAATTATGCTTATTCGTAAGCGAATGAAGACTGCTCAAGATCGGCAAAAGAAGTATGCCGACAATAGGAGAAAACCTCTGGAATTCCAAGTGGGTGACCAAGTTATGTTGAAAGTCTCTCCTTGGAAGGGTATTGTCAGATTTGGCAAACGAGGAAAGCTTGCACCACGATATGTTGGACCTTTTAAAACTCTTGAAAGGATAGGATCTGTAGCATATCGACTTGAGCTACCTCCCGAGCTTAACAATATTCATGATGTATTTCACGTTTCGAGTCTTAAGAAATGCTTACTCGAGGAATCATTAGCTGTACCTCTTGAGGAAATACAAATTGATGAAAAGCTGCAATTTATAGAGGAACCAGTGGAAGTTATGGATCGTACTATTAAGAAACTCAAACGAAGTCGAATACCGATTGTGAAAGTCAGGTGGAACTCTAAGCGCGGACCTGAGTTTACTTGGGAGCGTGAGGATCGCATGATGGAAAAGTATCCCCATCTATTTTCACACAAAAATCTGATTCCAAATGAGTTCCGCAAAAATTTCGGGACGAAATTTCTCTAACGGGGGGAGAATGTGACATTTCGTTCTTTACTACAAGGTAATTTCCTATATTCATGAATTAACATTTTAATTAATTACATCATGATTGAATATGTATATACATGTGAATCTGTGTATATATGTAAGGAAATTACAAGATGAAACAAATCACAAATGACATTACGCAAAATTGCCGAATTACGCGAAGTTTCTATAATAATGACCAAAAACCAAATTCAATGGTCTAAAACTAAATTAATATCAATTACATGATGAATTGAAGTGAAATAGGTGATAACATAACAAAATCAAAGAGTCCCTAAGTTCGATTGTCAAATTGCGAAAATCTGCGAAAATGCAATTCGGCATCATAGGCGTACCCAATGCTTGGGTATGGGGTTCGATCGACCCCCATGAACTTTTGGTTTTTAATGTTATGTATATGATCCGATCTCGACCGACCCCCAAGAAATTTTGTTCCCGACCCCCATGAATATTTGACGAATTAGATAAAGTCCAATTTAAAATCATTTTAAAGTCAAAAATAATAAAATAATATTCGAATAGCTCAATATGCATTTGGAAATTAATAATTTAACTAAATACCTAATCAGTTATAGCCCACTTAAAAAAAGTAATAAGACGTAATTTATATATTGAGTGATTGAATTTTAAGTTCAGAATTTATGTTTGGATCTCTCTAAAAAATAGAGCAATAACTTACTAGTATACATCATTGCTCTCCATATTACAACCATAATTTATAGATTGGATGATTATTGTATAATTTCAAAAGTATAAGCATAGCGAGAAACTTAGTTGATTTGTATATAATTAGTATATTTAGGTTATATGAAACAATTTTTCAAAAGAAAATTTACATCTTCACCTTCTTTTAATCTTGAATTTATTTATTAAAATAATATTTTTTTAAATCATGTCGAAAGAAAACTAATTTTATTATATTAACCTTATCAATGAGATGATAATTTGGTGTGGTTTATTATATGTATATGTGCTTTAATTTAGTTTAATCATTTTTTTGGATGATCCAACCCGACCCCATTCGAATCAGCAAAGAAAATAAAATATTTTAGGACAAATAATTATCCAAAATAAATTTCCGACCCCATAAAAAAATTTTCTAGGTCCGCCACAGTTCGGCAAATTCATGACAACTTGAACTTCCTAATCACATTATAATCATAATGGGATGTAATTGGAAGCATGACAATGATAATTGATCATTATTAGCAATTCCTGAAATTATACGCGAAAAGCCGAACAAACGATCGCGAAAATGGCAAAAAAAAATCAAACAAACCCTTGATTTGTTCTAACCCTATCCTATTGTTCCATGTTTATCTCATTCTATCTGATTAAAATCAGCCAACTATGGCCAAGATGATGTGTCTAAACTTGGAACACAATGGGTGCCATATAAAAAAAAGATCTTGACTTTGGTCAAGGTTTCTACACCATTCTTTCCTTTCTCATCCTCTCAAATTCGACCAGGCCTTCTTCCTATCACTTCTGGAACCATAAACACATCTCAAACATCATTCCTAATCAGTTCCAAGTAGTATTCAAGCCCAAGATCAAGTGGAACCAAGAATCAAGCTCCAAAAGTTGGATTTTTGGTAATTTTCAAGCCAATTCTTGGCCAAGTAAGTTTCAAACTCAATCTTTGGTTTTAATAGTCTCATATGAGTTAAATTAACCTATTAGAATGGTTGGTGAAGTTTGAAAATCATCAGAATTCAAAAACCCATTAAAAGAGAGATTTTGTTCGAAACCCGGATTTATCAAAGTTATCCAAATTGAGATTTTTCTTCACCAAACACTAGATATATGTTAAAAAATAGGATCTGGAGATTTTGGCCCGGAAAAAGTGCAACGAAATTTGATTTGGCTCACAAAAACTTTGAATGGCTCACCGTAGCCCGCAGCGGCCCGGACACTGCCCATGCGCGGCCCCAGCGAGGCACGGGACGCGGCCCCTATTCCCGGCCATTCTCGGGCATGCCGAGGAAATCCAAGTCTCGGCCAAGGCCAAGGCCAAGCCAAGGCAACCAACCAAGGCCACGCCAAGGCATCCGGCCAAGGCCAAGGCCACCGAGCCACCACCGCCAACCATCGGTCGCAGCCGATCCGCCGCTGGATTCCGGCCTAATTCCGGCCATAAATTCTGGCGAGAGTCGCCGCCGACGGAATATTCTGGCGAATATTCCGGCCCAAAGGAATATTCCGACAGAAACCCTGATTTTGTCCGTTTTGCGTTCTGAACTGCGTTTCGCGCTCCGGTTCGCAATCCAATGATCCGTTTTCGATAAAAAGGACATATTTTGAATCGATTTCGCGTTCCGGACTCGATTTCGTGAACCATTCTGCAATCCGGGTACCTTATTTTTATCTGATTTCTAATTAAAACTCTGGTTTCAATACAGGACTTTATTTAATCATTGAAATTCAATACGAAAACATATTCTCAATCGATTCCGCATTCCGAACTCAATTCCGCAAACTATTTTGCAATCCGATGATCCGATTTTTATCTGATTTCTGATTAAAACTCCGGTTTCAATACAGGACTAAATTTAATCGTTGAAATTCAATACGAAAACATATTCTCAATCGATTTCGCATTCCGAACTCGCGATGATCCGATTTTTATCTGATTTCTGATTAAAACTCTGGTTTCAATACAGGACTTAATTTAATCATTGAAATTTAATACGAAAACATATTCTCAATCGATTTCGCATTCCGAACTCGATTTCGCAATCAATTTCGTAATCCGGAAAACGATTTTTGATCTGAAAGTCAAATAGGATTCTGGTTTTAACAACGGACTGCAATTATCATTAATTTACAATCAAATGAGTATTAGAACTCAATTGCTAAACAGAATCAGTGATTTTAACATTACAAATTAACTGATGACCTTATGACATTGATTCTGAATAAATACGTGATTCAGAATTAGTTTGATGAATTGAATTACATTATCCTTGATATTTAATGTCAAGGAATGTTCTCATAATCCAAATTGGATACAAAGAACTTATAAAACCTTAATGATATGCATAATTCAATTGAAGCTGCGTGTAATATTGCAACAACACATGTGAGTTTCATAGACCCCTTTTAAATGTTTTGTTTTCCAAAACTCGGGGATTCTATTACAATAACAATATGGTTACATATTTCAATTATAGTGATGTACTTACATGATTTCATTACCCCTTCTCAAATCTTCGGATTTCTAAAACTCGGGGTTTGCATTACAATTACATTATGGTTGCATATTTCAATTACAATGATATGCTTGCATGTTACTTATGCATTTCAACTCTTGTATGATGATTACATGAAAATTGTACCATGCTATCGTAAAAGTCCTCACATAACAACTGTAACCAATAAACTCATGGATGAGCCGGATGATAACAATGATAGTACTATCGGGCTGACAACCCTATTCACGGGTAGATAGCATCTACCCTTGTGTGAATGCATGTTACCATTTTTTACATTACAAGATAACAGCTTAATGCAACGATAGGCATTAAGAGTGAGGCTAAGGTCTTACCTTCGGGTATTACCGCCAATTACATTACATCACATAGGCTTTGGTTATGGGTTTTCATGGTGAATCATATTCATAAAGTTGTGTATGCCTACATATTCAACATGTCACATCATATCATATCATGTTATCATATCTATGAACTCTCCAGCATCCTTGCTGATCTTTTATATTACAAAACTTTTTCCAGGAAGAAGGTAACAAGTGCGAGAGTGAGGATGCACGATTACAAGACACGTTTAGTAACTTATAACTGGTTAATGTTGTTTAAGAATGTTAAAACTTAATGTATAATATTATAGTTATGATGTAATATATAGTGTGTATGGTTTGCCATGGATGTATGATACCAAAGTAACAATCAGTCACACCCATCTCTGCGACCTCACCATCAAGCTTCCGGGACACGATACAACAGTTACCGATTTCATGCGTCAGTCAGTGACTATATCAGGTAAAGTGAGAGATGGGGGTATGACAGTAGGTGAAAAAGTGGTGGTGACCGGTGGTTGTTTAAAATTAATTATATTTTTTTTCGAAATTCCTAGAGCCGCGTGCATCGCCTTAGACCAAGGTCTAGCTTTGGGCGTAGCGCGCGGAAGCAGTCGATTGGAATTCTTAGAACACTCCGCGCGTATCGCCTGTTTACGGTTGCTCCGGCCAGGCGTAGCGCCTAGGGTTTCTGTTTTTGTTTTTTCAGTTTTTTTATATGTCTAAATAAAAGAAAATTCTAATTAAAACTAAAGAAATTTATATTCAAATTAAATCCTAATTACTCAAACTAATGAAATCAAATTTTATAAAATTCTAATAAAACAAAAATTAAACTCGGAAAATGAAAGTATATTAATTTATAAGAATTAATTAATGCAATTAAAATTAAATAAGTTAAAACCAAATAACCCCTAATAAAAATTTAAAATTACAATCAACCTAAAAGCAATAAAGAAAAATCGAGTTAAGCAACTAATGATGAATGAAATGATCAGATTTAATGCCCGATAATGTAATCAGTCGTCCAAAATTGTGATTCGAACGTATCTGATGAAATACCCACACTTGAATCTGACACAGTCGTACAAACACAAATACATCACCAATCACTCAAAACTCGATATACTTTAACTAAAGCTATGTACACTATTCACAAGATGGGCCTAAGCCCAAATCTCTAACATAACCTTAATCCGAAGGTTTCTCTTTAATCCATCCTCTGTCCAACCCATTCAATTCCTTTCGCTCGTGATTATTTATGAAAATCAAACTAATGGAACTAAAGAACATCTCACATCTTGTGAACGGGTCAGGCCACCAATATTTAAAATTCCCAGGATCTAATTGAATTCGAGGTAGGTAGTGAAGAAAATTGTTGTGCACCAATCTGATTCTTCGCATTTGTTGATGCCATCTTAGACTCCTAGGTCGGTGCCTATTCCTTTTTCTTCTTCTTGCCTTCTCCCGAGGTTGTGTGGATCGTGGGGGTTTCGCATCGTCTACTCTCAATTCGGGCCGGCTTTTGTGCTCTACCTCTTCAACAAATGATTCTTCTTCGATCATAGAAAGCTCAGCTTCCTTCTCTTCAGTCTCCTCAACATCATCATGTGCTTCCACCTTGACCCCTACACTTATTTCTCTATTTAATAATGTCTCTAAGATCTGTAGATCACTAAGTGGGTCAAACATGGCGTCCTCCTCTACCACAGATGGTATATCAAGCAGCTCATCACCAAACTCATCTTCCCAAAAGTGTTCTTCATCTTCACATTTGGATAAGACTTCATCCTCATCAAACAAGATCCCGATGGAGTCAGCTAAATCCACCTCCTCTTCTTCATCACAAGCAACATCATGTGGCATCCGAAATCCCAAGTAGTTACCAACCCAGTCGTATGTAAATCGTCCTTGATTTCCCTCATGGGATGCGTTTATGCACTTGATAATAGCTTGGATTTCTCTATTTATTTCTTCCCTGGCATCTCTCAACCATGCATTTAGATCTTCTCTAGATCTATATGTGTACATTTCCCACTAAACCTAGAACAAGGATCCGAAATCTAAAAATACTGGCTAGACTCACAAGACACACCACAAAAGACTAACAAATAAAAACAAAACAAATAAAGAAAGAAAATATACAAGACAAATTACCCAATTAAGTTCAATCAAAGCTAGTTTTGCTATTGCCTAGTGTTCCCAGAAACGGCGCCAAAAACTTGATGTACAGCGGTCACTACCTAAAAACAAGACTAAATTAAAGCTGTCTAACCTAAGCTAAAGACACAATAACTAATCCTAGACCTAGACTTGACCTAAACACCTAGTAATAATCAGAAATCCTAAACTAGACCGCTACGAAAGCAAGTGTACCTATCGGTGACAGTATAGCTTGTGGAAGACCGGATATTGAACCCTAAGGACACTAGTTTGACGAAAATAACCTAGAATGCGAACAAAATAAAGTAAAAGAAAGGGGGGTTGGTGCGACTCTGAAAACATAATTTAGACTATAACTAACTAAATAACTAAACTGACTCTAAACACTAAAAATACTGACTAAAACTGCTACTACACCTGGACTGTAATATAAAATCTAACTGCAATAAGGAAACCTGGTTTACCTAGGTTGGGAATAAAAAGAGTGACAAACGATGACTTGGATTTACTTATGAAAGATGAAGTCTAGGATCTTAAGAAACAACCATAGAATGACTTAATGGGATCCAGATCAGGTACCAGGCAACATCAATGGAAGTCCTAAGAATGTTATCTATGCACTAGTCTATCAGGTCACCTTCTGAATTTTCCCGATATGCAATTGCACTCCAATGGGTGGATCACCTCTCGGATTGCTCCACCCGCATGTATCGTATGACACTAGAGAGTTGTAAAGTTGACTACTTTGACACGAATTGACACAAACACTATGGTAATCCAAGACAACGCCCTCCCGGGTCGTTTAACTTAAATACCCAAGTGAAATAGACCAACCGTCTAACCTATCACCTCCCGGATTTCTAGGCTAGGTCACATATGAGAATAACAACACTTAATGATATCAAATCCTATGGAATGCATTACCAATCCACAAACTAGCCCAAACACAAAGTCATAAGCTTAACATGCTATCTTTATATGGAAAGACATTCCTAGATACATGTGGATTTGTCAATCATCAACCATCATCATTCAACACACGCAATTATCATCAAAGATCATAACTTTACAACTGATTACAAAGCATAAATCATCCACAATCACAAATCAAGTCCAAAACTTCATAAAGTTCACAACTTTATCATATCCAGCCTAGGCAAATCCAAGATCTAGCCAACAACAGTCATAATAAAAGTAAAACAGAAGTAAATGAAGTCTAATAACATGCTAAACTACTGATTAACAAGCAAACTAAGAAAGAAAGAACAATACTCAAAATACTTCATGAATCTTCATTCCCAAGCTCTAATCAAGCCCCAAAACATCCAAGGTTAAGCTCCAGCTGCTCCATGGACTTGATTGGGGTTCCAAGGTGACAGAAGACTCAAAAAAATCGGTCTGGTTCAATCCCCTTTGTAGAGAAGATGAAATTAGGGTTTTAGGGCTAAAAATGGTCTGGGGCGCATCACCTAGTGGGGCTTCGTGAGACAAATTAGTCGGGCGGCTGAGGCTTCAAGGCGTACCGCCTGCGGCCAAGCACTCTGATCGCGAGATGCGCACGGATGGTTTTTGGCGCAGAGAATGTTCCCAGGCGCACCGCCTGGGATCAAGCGGTGGCTTGGGGCATAGTGCCTAAGGCTAAATTCTTCGTTTTCTTCGTTCGATCAACGGCACTTGATTCCGAAGCCCGTTTTCCTTCATTTCCGCTTCTCCGGGACACAATCCTGCACAAAAACACTAAAATGTAAAAAGGAACTAAAAACGACTCGAAATATATTTAAAACTTACGAAAACGGACTCGATTATGTACAAAAACGGATGTGTTAAACTAACACATCACACATAGATTGTAAGTGAACCAACATTAGATCAGATAGTTAAGTTTGACCAATAGGGAACAATTACCGCGAGCTTTCCCCCACTGGAAAAACCATCCTGGGTGGGTGGTCAATCCAATGGATCCATTATTGCTACCAATAGATAAGTTGTGATCAATGCAATGCTCCATAGATAAGTTCAGTAGATAAGCTCAATAGATAAGTTCAAAAGATAAGTTGAAACAACTAAGGTCATTTAAGCTAAGTTTACATGGTTCAAAGTTAAGATAAGTTTAAAGATACATGTTTCACCCCAAAATTTCAAAACAAGTAAAAGAGGGGCGATGAAGACTCACCTTAGTGTATGAGGTAGTCTTTGAAATTGTTGTCAATGTATAGAGCAAATAATGTCCAACACAAATTCAATGTTCACCTAAATAGTTCATTTGGCATAGTGTTATATAAATATGGCTTCTATGCATTTTCTAAAAGTTTAAATAGATCAACGGGTTCGTATTGTCTCAAATAATCCATTATGATTTATTGTTAAATGAAAATTATGATGATGTTATATAATGTTTGCATTAGAAATGTTGTTTTTTTTAAAAAAATAATTTAAAAGTTAAAAATTTAATTATTACATGTTTAATCAAAACTATTAAAGTTCTTGTTTTATATTTATAATTACCATTAATATAATCAGTTAAAACAAATTTTCAATCTATGAAATTGTCATAAAAATATAAGGAAAATAAGTTTATAAGGTGTATATAACATAAGTTAATAAAATAAATTCATGTATTATAACTAAACATTTTTATATATACAAACATATTTATTTTATAGAATGTATAAAATTATTAAATAAATTTTAAGTATTTATATAGTCATTTACTAATATATGCATATATTTTATTATTTATTTTATTATAATGATATATATATATATATATATATATAAATTTCTTATTTTAAAATGATAGTATTTTTAAAAAATAATTTTTTGTAAAAACAGAATTTAAAAATGATTTTTAAATCAAAAGATATAAAAATATTTGGCTCAAAACTGGTTAACTGGTCCTGAACCAGGTTCGAACCCACAACCTGTGGATAGAATCAGAAGCACATTTACCAGTTGATCTGGACCTTAGTAGTCTGCAATAGGGATTCAACCGAATTAAACTTAACCTAGACATGGTGCCCTTCCCAATTCGGTTTCAAAAACATTCTAGCCCTAATTCCATACTCGTTAAAAATTCGATTGATTAAACCTCCAATTGTTAACACAATCATGGGGCTTTCATTGAGGCTTGAAAGACGAGCTCATTGGTATAGAAATCACCTACCTTGGATTGCTAGTGACTGAGTTCGACTGAAGAACAAGAGCCTCACGAACCCGATGCTTTTTGGCTTCGATTCTCGTTTATACTTAGTTGTTTGTGTATTTTGCGATCTCAGAGAGTTTCAAATGAGGGATAGGAATACTTTGGTCTTGTTAATCGAGTTTTTATACACGGGTTCTCCACATTTAAATACACGGTCGATTAACTAAGTTTGGAAACAATTCACGCGTTTCATCCAGTTGTTAATAGCTTTAATTGTTGATTGCCAATGATTTCACATCAAGATAATTGCCTAAATCGTGATTTGATTAGCTGTAACTTAGTTGGAAACGTGTAGATTTGATATCGGGTCGAAATAGAACCCGTGGGTGGATCCGATTGCTTGTTGGGTGAAAGAGAGATGGAGTTTGTGCTTCTGAAAATTTCGGTCCCTCCAAGTTTCTCCTTTTATTGCAGTTTTGAATTTGTCACTTTCACCCCTTTAACTTTATTAACACAATGTTTGTAATTTGGTTCAATTTATCTAAACTCTATATAAATTAGTACGAAATAGCTATATTTTTATAAAACATTTTTTTAGTGTTATATATTAAAATTATAAATTAAAACATAGTTATTTGTATGATTTATTTAAAGTTTACTAAATTTAATTATGATTAAAGTTAAACAAAAGTTTGTAAACATATCAAATAAAATATATATACATATTTTATAAATTTTTTTTAAAATTTCATAATTAGAAATTTATTTGTTTAATTTATTTATTTATAAATAAATTCTAAACCTTAGAGTTTTATTATGAATCTATAAATAATATGTTTTTGTTCGTATTTTGTTAAATTGTAAACTTGTAAATAAATTTTGATACATATATATTTAGATGTATATTAAATTACCTTTTTATTTGTTATGTTTTTTTCACATGTGCATATCTACGTGTGTGTATATACGCTTATAAATGAAATTTTCAAATGACGTCATAAATCATTTATTAAATATAATTGTTTATTATTAATTTTTAGGAATGTTACAGTAGTATCGATACATGAACAAGTAATATCGGTGGATGAAATACAGGAAAAGGATTAGTATCGATGCTAGGCAGCTGAACAAACTTCCCATCGATACTAGCATGATCGACAGCCACAATACCGACAGGGTCCTAGTCGATATTGATAGTATTGGCTGATCCAAGGGTTTAGGAACTGGAATCCATCGAGATTAGCTAGTATCGAGGGTGCAGTATCGATTCTAAGATCATGTCGACACTATTAATGTCGACAGCCATCATCCAGTTCTAATATCGGTAATATAAGTTTGATGATCCTGTTGCAGCTCTCAACTCGTCGATACTAAACCATTGATGTGATCTAAGCAAATCAGACCAATAACTAGACAATATGGATGAGAAACCAAACCACAATGTCACACCCTCGCCAACGGCGGAATCGCAAGGATGTAACGAAACTGTATATCTTGAGCACATTGCATATGAGAGAATTCAAGACCATGCATTTTCATGTCAAAGGTTCATGTTTACAAAATAAAGTAGTCTTAATACAAGTCTGAAGATTCCTAAAATCATATGGCCTATATCTAAACAGGTAATATAATCAAATCTTCATTTGTATTCCAAAATAAATGCATGCTAGCTTCTTCAGGCACTTGTTGCTTCTAATTTCCTGAAATGCATGTCAAATTAAAAAGGGTCAACATATAGTTGGTGAGATCGTAGGTTTTACGACTCGGTAAACTAGTTCAAATTGGTTAGTAGATAACACATATTTTTGATGAACTTGCATAAGTCCACAACCATACCTTTAACTTCTTGTATACCCTGTTTCTTGCTAATTGTCTTATCACAAAAAATAGTTCTTGTTGGAAATATACCATTCATAAATCATGAATTAGGGGTTGGTGCAACCAACCATGAATGGAGGTTTGTCAAGCCCCGCTAGTACTAACTTATATTAATCCCTCGGCTCATCGCTATGAGTTAAATGGTTGTGTAGAGAGTAGGGCCATTTAAGTGATAAATTCTTGTCTTATGCAACAATATTCAAATTCTTGTATAAATAATCCATGTAACATGCATAACACCCCAAAAGTTAAAAATAGCATAAAAAGGGGCTACGAAAACTCACTTGTTCAAGTGACGAGAATAGATTCTTGATTTCTTGAGTTAACGAGTGCTGCTCTATGTAGGTCCTACAACATAGTAGGTCTATAAGGTCAACGAACTACACATTGTTGTTAGTAATTGTTGGTTAATTCTGGCTTACTTAATAGTATGTTTCCTTTGAGAATCCCTACCTTAATTTTTTTATTATACTATATTTGTTTCTTTATTCGTTTTCTTTTCAAAGGTAAATTGTGACAACTAGTACCTGACCGGCCAGCAAGTCCGTACGGTGCGTGTACTTTCTACAGTAACTATGTGTACGTACATGTGTGTAAACAGTGTTTGAATTAACAGATTTCCTAAACACAAGAAATCGTTGAACGTATTTTTGTTTAAACTTAGATACAGTAAGTACAACGTACATTTGAAACATTAGTGGTGTGTATTTAAGTGAAAACTTAAGTACAGTTAACACAACAGTTCGTGAAAAACAACAGTGTTCAAGAGATTAACAGAAGCAAATCGGTTGCGATCTGATATCCATAGATGATAGGAATCAGATGGCCGACATTTCAATGTGTAAACTAAGTGAAAACAGGATGTTTAGTAGAGTCCGACAGTGAGGAGACACAATTCAAACAATATTACAGTGTCGTTTCAGAATAACGAACTGACAGCGTGTTTGCGTGGGTGACGATTCACACAAACATATCTGTGAGTTTAACGTTCTGAAATGATGACTGAAAAAGTAGAAAACAAAAGTCGGAAAGCAAAACCATCATCGTGTTCGTTCGAATGATGATTCGAACGAATACGCGCGATGGTGACGCGATTCGACGAAACGAAAACGAAATACGACGCGAACGATAATAAATTTAATAAAACATAATATTTAACATTTTACAATTTTGAAACTCATCAAATAATTAAAAATAACCTTCTGTTATTAATTATAATTAATTACGCGTAATTTTCCGGTTACGCGACGAAATCGCGAACCGAACAACCGAAATGAACCCGAACACCACATAGGGTATAAAAACCCTAAATGAAAGGGTTTCTTTCATTTTACACCCCACCACTCCTTCTCTCTCTCTCATTTCCGGCCAACACCAAAAAACCACCAAGTTCCACCTTCAATCGCTCATAACTTCTTCGTTTCTTGGCCGATTCGAGTGATTCTTGCGCCCACGTGAAGCCCTTGACGAGCTCTACATGAAAGTACAACGGATCTGAAAGTTTACCCACTGAAAAACGAGGTATGATGCTTCAAAGAAATCGAAAAATAGGGTTTTCTTGTGTCTTGAGGTTCAGCCCACACACTAAGCCGGTTAACCCTTGTTGCCTTGAACCAAACAACTGTGAACGCATACAAATCGCACAACCAGTGTCATGGGAGCAGCTTGGGTTGGGCGAGCTTGATAGAGATGGTGATGGAGACTCGGAGTTGTGAGATGCGAACCTACTGTGTTCGGTTCATCAACAGCCGACCCACCACTGGGAACGAACCCTACACCTACTGGCGAACCCCTCCGAGTCACGAACCTCCTCGCCAGCGGCGAACTATCTTGGTCAGCCGAACCCACATACACCAGGCGAACCTTAGAATGCTGTCACGAACCCATCATGGAGACGAACCATTCTCATGCACGAACCTAGGCACATCAAGCCCTAGCCGAACCCTCTTGAGGGCAACGAACCTCCGACCTTCGAATCTCACGAATTCTTTTCACAACCAACGAACCAGTTAGTTGAGCCGAACCCCGCAAGCCTAACGAACCTACATGCTCACAGGCCGAACCATCTATACACAGCCGAACCTTGTTGTCCCACGAACCCATGCACAAGACCTACCCTTCTGCCGAACCAGTGTAATCAGCCACGAACCATCCTTGATCATGTTTAGCCGAACCAATGAAGGAATGCATGTAGATGGTTCATGCGGCTGAGAAATCCCATGTGCAGCCTTTTATATTCAGTTTAATAATTTAAACGCAGCCCAAACGTGTATCCACTCGGCCCACTTTCATTTTGTTGTGAACCACATTGAATCCTTTCGGCCCAATGCTATTGGTCCAGCCCATTAACATCTAAATCGGCCCAGGGAATAACTCAACCCAATCCTTTGGCCCATATACACCTTCACGGCCCAATAGATTGGCCCACACACATTTATTCGGCCCAATCCTTTGCTTCGGCCCAAAACTAATCGAAAGCCACAAGGCCCAATCAATTCGGCCCATGTTGGCCCAATGGGCCCATGGTCTCACTCATTCGACCCAAGTGCTTTGTTCGGTCCACATGGCCCAAGTTCCACATATTCGGCCCAATGAGTTTAAATGCAAACGAATTCAAGAATTAAAATGGTTAAGGGCGTTTAATTCATTTAATCCTTATGATACCAAGTTAAAGGTATTAGGAGGTAATGGGAACCAATCTTTGGTCGTAAACTATAACCATACACAAGACTCAAACTAAATCAATTGCTTGATAACAAATCTATTTGAATGGTATTGGGCCGAATAAGGATTAACACCAAGGGTTGATGACCAAATCAGGACTAACACATACACGCGTACAAACCTATACAACTTATACTTATAAGTTACAATCATATGAAATCAATACAGGAACGTGAAACAATCAGTCAAGTACAACAAAGAGCGCGTGCATACTTCTTTTAAGCTAAGTCAACCCTACAATTACAAGGTGAGTTCATATGCCCCTTTTTCTTTAATCTTTACTGATTTTAACCCTCGGGGCTGAGAAACATGCTTTACTTTTATTTATTTAAAAGTTTTGCTTACATATTGTTAATACTTTGATTAAATGATATTAAATTGCTTATTATCATGTATCATTGTATGCTTGCTTGTATGATTACACGATGACAGGGAAAATAAGATGATGATGATATTATAATATCATAAATCATCAATACAATAGAATAACATAGTTGTATGATTATCTCTTACAACACTTAGTTATTCTTACAAGAAATAACATAGAAACAATTACAAGGAACATGATGACATGATTACAAGAACACACATAAGAATGATATGAAGATAACACATCTTCATTACATCATTCGATACAAGAATTAAATAAGTGTAATAAGACTAGTTTTATAACACTTAGCTTTACAATTCAACACATATTACAAGAGAACAAGGAACAAAGAATGATAATCATGATAATGTAACTTCATGATAACAACATCATTCACTCAAACGATTAACATAATGTAATAAGACAAGTTCTTATTTAACTTTGTTAATATCACAGAGAACATATGACAATGAGAACAAGAATACAAGTGAATACAATTACAATTAGTTACTATTGACCAGTTGCATTTATATCACTTCAATCATGTGCCAAATTGTACAAGTAGATCATGTAAGCCCCTTTAAATTCGCTGACCAGTTAGTTTGACGAGACTAAACCGACGATAGCATGGTGGTACCATAGGTTTGACAAACCTCTAGCTTGTAGGGCTAGTATGTTGATCGTATTGATTCATTGGCCGGTAACGTATGATCGGTGACAGGGCTACCTCAAGTCAGGTTCTGGAAAGCGACACATGGTGATATTAGTCTGCAGTGATAAGTAATTAATCCAACGGGATCCTATTGATTAGTAGGTTGAGGAATTGATCTTACCTCATGTTTCACTACTAGTAATAGCTTTCGTTGAGGACACTAGACATACAAAGTGGTAGAGATAAATCGGATGCATTGAAATCTGATTACGTGAGGATTTCAATGGATTCCTTTTAGGCTCTATGAACTATAGTTCAAGAACAAATTTCAAGTGGTTAACTAACACTCTTAATATTTAAAAGTGTAACAACAGTTAATCCCCATACATATAGAATAATACAAGGAACAGATTGGATAAATCTAATATCCTTAACATATAATGGTTATCTAGACTCCGGTTCGATAACTACAATTACATCATTATATTATTCTATACAAATTATCACAGGTGATTCAAGAACAATATGGACAAGAGGATTGGGAATGGAAATCAATAGTTGTATTGCAAGTTGTGTGGAGTTCTAGTAGTGGTGTGGTGGGATGTTGGCTAGGGCTTAGTTCCCTTACATATGCCCTATATATAAGCATCACTACTAGGATGAAATATTACTTGTAAATATAACTATTGAGAAGCCATCGGGTGAACAAGTGAACAAACAACATACAAGTAACAAAATACATATTGTGATTGTGGATGTGAATGAATCAAGGTTTTCAATTAACTTACTTATGAACTCACCAACCTAGTGTTGACTTTGTTTAAATGCATGTTTTCTCAGGTAACGGACAGGTGTAGACTTATATATGCAAGTACTAAGCTAGAGGACTTTTAGAAGACCTAGCTTACTTTTGATTGCATACTTTGGATGACAAAACAGTGAATCACTTTTGTATATCTTGTACAGATACAAGATATAAACTCATTGATTCTTTTTGATTAGATTTACTTCGTTAAATTATGATGGAACAATGTAATTTAACTTTGTAAGTCTATTTCATGTCATGTTAGCATTTCTCATTTATATCTCATGTGCTATGTAAACAATCTGATCATTTGATTATCATTCAAGATATCGCGCCCCGGGAACCTTCCGCCCGACGGGAAAACACGATCCGTTCCCACCGGCCCGGGGTGTGACATAAATTATATCAGTTTTGAGCCTCTTAGTTATCCTCAAAGTGTTATAATTGTATAATCAGTTGTTGAGGTCGTTTGTTCATAGCCTTATTAACTACCCTTCTTACTGATTACACGTTACTTATCTAATTTTTATTAGTTTATTATTCTGTGGTAGGCATTGGAAGTGTTTTAAGGAATTCCTGTTACTACTAACAGAAGATATCCATATATGCGTGACTTCATAGAGGTTAATATTACCAAGATGTTATGTTTTATAGTCCCTTGGTCTACTCCCAGGTTTTATTACGTTAATCATACATCCATGCATGCTTTCATGTATGGACAAAGAGTTTATGCATGCATGCGTTTTATTTATGTACATACATATATATATATATATATATATATATTTATACATAATTGGGTGTGTGTCTTGTACTAGTTTCTTATCCATGGTTTCCCATTTGTAGTCATGGGCTTCTGGTTTTGTTTATTTATTATCCAAGTTTCCTTTGTATTTACAAGGTTCCAACAGAAGGTTATTTAATCAGCCCATGCATGTATACATGCATGGTCGTGACTTGTAATTCGTTTTATGAGATTTTAAGAGACAACCATTAATCCAATAACTTATTACTTTTATGTTCTTGACTTTTAAGGTTCTTAAAGGGTTGATTATAGTGCTCAACAAGCAAGGAAGAAGGCTTGAGTTTTACGTGTAACTTACCGAAGCTACCAGAGATGTGGGTTGAAGAGAAGGATAATGATGCTTATTCCCGATCGTGTTTGGTTCCCGTTGCTGATGCTGAGCGGCTGTTTGCTGCTGGTAGGTCGAGAGGAGGGCTGTTGCAACTGTCGTTGATTTTTCTTCGGTTAAGGGTTCTTAGTAGAAGGTTAAGAGGTTTTAGAAGTGATCGAAGTGAGGGGCTGAGGTTTGCTATGGTGGCCAGAACTCATGGTGGGGTTAGAAAAAGATAGCCGGTGAGTAATAAGGTGAGGTGTTGGTGTGGTGTTTGTTGAGATCCTGATTCAGTATTTATAGAAGAAGAAAGGGATGGTCCATGAGTGAGCACGTGCGTGATTGAGTAGAGAAAAGAGTGATGCTTGTGATAGTCTTTCATCTCTGATGCTTGTTGATAACACCACCGTCTCCCATCCTTCTAGATGTTGTAAAGTTCCATCATGCAAGATACTTATCATGTTTAAAATTTGATGTGTTGGCAGCTCATTTTAGGAGGTTTAGGTGGCTGCTTCAGCCGTCATTTGCAGTGGTATCATGATAATAGATTTCTTTTTGGTACACTTTTTAAGGTGAGGTTCTAGTGCACTAGGTTAATTTGTGGAGGTTGAGATTTCTTGGAAAAAGGTGGTCATCGATGGGATGGATTATGGCAGCTTAGTTGATGAAATTGGAGGGAAGATCTCTCGTTGAGGTTCTTGTTGAGTTCTAGTTCAAAAGAAATAGTTTTAGTTGGAGGGAGATGTAGGCTCTATAGGGTTCTATTTGTAAGACATGGAGGTAATGTAGATTGATGGAACTGGCAGCTATTACATGTCCTATGGAAGACTAATTTATTTGTAGGTTTGGAAGAGGAAAGCATGGCCTACATGACATGAGTTGTTATTATGTTCAAGGATTTCTTGTTGGGGATTTCTTATGGCTGCCAATCTAAGAAGGAAAAGATCAAAAAGTGGAAGTTGGTAGTCCTTGTGGGTATGGGAAAAGGATTAGATCTTTGACAAGATTTTCTAGGAGAGGTGCTCCTAGGATGAGGTGTAATATCTTGTATTAATTATAAAAATATTTACACCTTTTTTTTGTTTTGATTTGTGTGGAGTGGGTGGATCACAATTTCTAAAGAGATCTCTTATATATATATATATATTATTCAATTACGAGCACATTCCCAAATATATATCTATTTGTAGATTCATGCATGTTGAGGGTTGTAGGAATGCATTTAGTGATAACCCATGTACATATATACATGCATATGTATTCATGTCCATACTTTGTATGTGTCTTCAAAATAATTAGAGGCTCCTTAGGTTTTATTTTACTTTAGTGTATATATATACGTGTGTGTATCTTTCTCATCGGCATGCATACGTATTCTTTGCAGTTATGGAAATATTTGGTGCTACTTGTCTATACATATACGCCCATGCATATTGCTTATTTGTTTGTGCGTATATTTTTATAGATATAATTAGATCCGTTGTCTTTTAAATGGTCATAAGAAAATTACTAAGGCTTTGTTTTAATATCCCATGTACTAAAATAAATAATTTCTGAAAATAAATACTTGGTTTATTAGTGGTTATTACAGTCTCCCCCGGTTAATTGAATTTCGCTCGAAATTCATTTGTCGTTGGAAGGCAGACTCTTGTTGAATAAGTGAGGATACTTTTGTTTAATCTGATCCTCTCGTTTCCATGTGAATTCCGGTCCACGCCTAGAATTCCAGCGTACTTTAACGATGGGAATGCGGCTTTGTTTTAATTTCTTGATTTCTCGATCCATAATCTCGATAGGTTCCTCGATGAAATGGAGTTTATTGTCCAAACGGACTTCCTCGAGGGGTATGTGTAAAGACTCATCAGACAAACATTTCTTAAGATTAGAAACATGAAAAGTATCGTGAACTCCACCGAGTTCTTGAGGTAGTTTCAACTTGTAAGCAACCGGACCTATTCTTTCAAGAATCTCGAAAGGTCCACCATGTCGAGGTGCAAGCTTTCCCTTTTTGCCAAACCGTATCACTTCTTTCCAAGGTGACACTTTCAAAAGAACTTTGTCACCGACCGCGAATTCCAAAGGCTTTCGTCTTCTATCAGCGTAACTCTTCTGACGATCTCTGGCAGTTTTTATTCGTTCCCGAATCTTGAAGATCTTATCTGTGGTTTCTTAAATTAACTCTGGACCTGTGAGTTGTGATTCTCCTATCTCATTCCAACAAACAGGCGATCGGCACTTGCATCCGTATAACGCCTCAAAAGGCGCACACTGTATGCTAGAATGATAGCTGTTATTGTAAGAAAATTCAACCAAGGGCAAATGAGAATCCCAGCTACTACCAAAATCTAGCACACAGGCTCTCAGCATATCTTCAAATGTTTGAATGGTCCTTTCACTTTGACCATCTATTTCGGGATGATACGCTGTACTAAGATCTAAACGTGTTACCAAAGCTTTTTGCAATGTTTGCCAAAATCTTGAAGTAAAACGAATATCACGATCAGAGATGATAGACAAAGGAACGCCATGTCTAGAAACAACTTCTTTAATTTAAATACTAGCAAGCTTCTCCATCTTATAATCTTCCCTTATTGGTAAAAAGTGAGCCGATTTAGTCAACCGGTCAACAATGACCCATATAGTATCATAACCTCCAACTGTTCGGGGAAGTTTAGTAATAAAATCCATGGAGATTTGCTCCCATTTCCACTGGGGAATTTCAGGTTGTGGTGTATTGCGACGCCTCTAAACAAGGACTTGGTTGCGTGTTGATGCAACGTGAGAAAGTGATAGCATACGCTTCACGACAACTTAAGGTGCATGAGAAAAACTACACGACTCATGACCTTGAGTTGGGAGCGGTAGTGTTTGCTTTGAAGATCTGGCGACACTACTTGTATGGCACAAAGTGCACTATCTTTACCGATCATAAGAGCCTACAACACATCTTCGACCAGAAAGAGTTGAACATGAGACAATGAAGGTGGGTTGAGCTCATAGGTGATTATGATTGCGCCATCAAATATCATCCAGGTAGAGCCAATGTAGTGGCCGACGCGTTGAGCCTGAAGGAAACAACAAAACGCGTGCGTGCACTACAACTCACGATTCATTCTGAGTTACCAAATCAGATACGAATCGCACAACAAGAAGCCCTAAAAGCTGAAAATCTCACTCTTGAAGTCATGCGTGGCATGGATAAGCAATTGAAAGTAAAGAACGACGGAGCTTATTTCTTAATGGATCGAATTTGGATTCCACGCCACGGAGGATTGAGAGAAGTAGTGATGGACGAAGCACACAAGAGCCGGTATTCCATACATCCGGGCTCTGACAAAATGTACCATGATCTGAAGACAACTTACTGGTGGCCAAACATGAAAGCCGAAATAGCAACTTACGTGAGTAAGTGTCTAACGTGCTCAAAAGTTAAAGTGGAGTACTAGAAGCCATCAGGGTTACTTCAGCAACCGGAATTACCAATGTGGAAATGGGAACAGATTTCCATGGATTTCATCACTAAACTGCCAAAGACGGCAAGTGGTTGCGATACCATCTAGGTTATCGTAGACCGACTAACAAAATCTGCGCATTTTCTACCAATCAAGGAGACTGACAAGCTAGACAAACTCACTCGTATTTATCTAAAGGAAGTGGTCACTCGGCATGGAGTGCCAATCTCAATAATCTCTGATCGCGACAGTCGCTTTACGTCGCATTTCTGGAAGTCTTTGCATAAGGCTTTGGGTACGAGATTAGACATGAGTACCGCTTACCACCCGCAGACGGACGGACAGAGTGAGCGAACCATACAAACACTGGAGGACATGCTCCGGGCATGTGTCATTGACTTTGGTAGTAGCTGGAGACTCACCTACCGTTGGTTGAGTTCTCATATAACAATAGCTACCACACTAGCATACAAGCTGCACCATTCGAGGCACTTTACGGACGTAAGTGTCGATCACCCATTTGCTGGGCGGAAGTTGGAGACAGCCAACTGACTGGCCCGGAGCTTGTGCATGAAACGACTGAGAAGATCGTGCAAATACGCAAACGAATGGCAGCAGCTCGGGACAGGCAGAAAAGCTATGCCGACAAGCGACGCAAACCGTTAGAATTTAAGGTGGGAGACAGAGTGTTACTCAAAGTCTCGCCCTGGAAGGGAGTCATTCGGTTTGGCAAACGAGGAAGGTTGAACCCTCGTTACATTGGACCTTTCGAGATTTCTAAATGAATAGGCCCTGTGGCCTACGAGTTGAACCTGCCAGACGAGCTGAGCAGCGTGCATAACGTATTTCACATCTCGAACCTCAAAAAGTGTTTATCTGATGAGACACTTGTTATTCCTCTTGAGGAGATACAAATTGACGAACAATTGAACTTCGTTGAGGAACCGGTGGAGATTATGGACCGAGAAACCAAGAAGCTCAAACTCAGCAAGATCCCGATTGTGAAAGTGCGATGGAATTCGCGACGAGGACCAGAATTCACGTGGGAACGTGAAGACCAGATGAAACAAAAGTACCCACACCTGTTCGCGGAACAGACAAACACTAGCAACACAAGTTGAATTTCGGGACGAAATTCTTTCTAACATGGGGAGGATGTGACACCCCGTAATTTCCAGGTCAGCTTTGATTTTATTTAAAGGTTTATCTAAATGCATTATGTACACGTGGCACTAGAATTAGATTAATTTAGTGTGACACGTGGCACGACAGTACGAACACCGACACATGACTAGATAATTCGTGGAATTATCGACAAACAGCACACCCGTGTCAAAACACACGAACATTGGTGAACGTCAAGCACATTGTGTAGCACAACACTCGAAACCTCACGAAACACTCACACACTGAACTAGGAAGTTCAAACAAGGCCAAACGATAGTTCGGAAGCGTGAAAACGACGACGAACGGATCAAACCCATTAAAAAGGGATTATTGGGCTCTCCAGAGGCCCATCGCGGTACGCGATGGCCCAACAAGGAGCATCGTCGCGGTACGCGACAGACGTCGCGAAGAGTTGACTCCCGGATTTCTTCGCGTAGCGCGAAGCATCTTTCTGGCCTACCTCCGCGGTACGCGACGGGTGTCAGACGGCAAATCTTTATAAAACCAAGACACCATCATCACCAGCCACCCTACATTTCACTTCTCGAGTCCAGACCACTCAATACTCGTCTTCTTCATCTGGAAATCACTTGGAAGCCATTAGAGATCACTTAGGAGCTCAAGAAGTTGGTGATTGAAGCTTGGTGTTCACTTAGGAGCTTGGAGGTCACCATCCCACTTCATTGCTGCTAAGAACAAGCTGCCCAGAAATCTTGGAGGCTGCAAATATCATTTCTCATCGATCTCTGGAGCATTTGAGGTAGTTCTATGGCTTATGTACACCTTAATCACTCACAAACACACATGCATGTGTTAAATCACACATGCAAGTTCACTAGACACGCATGCACAAAGTTCTTTATCTTTGGATCTGGGTTTGCTAGTTTTACTATGTTTTTGATGATTTATGATGATATCATGGTGATTTGTGATGATCCATGGAATTGTGTAAGTATAGACTTCATGTTTTGGACAAATGATGATGAAATATTTGCATGCATGTATGATCCATGACCATTGGGATGATTTTGAATGTTGGTAGGTGTTTAATGATGATGTTAGAAGGATAACTCATGGTTGGATTTGTTTAAAATGGTCAAGATGTTGATTTTTGATGAAACTTTCCATTATTAGTAACTTTTTATTTGTAAAATGGTGTTATAGATGAAATGGTGAGCATACATGCATGTGGATTTGCTATTAGGATGATAATATGATGATTTAATTATTTAGAATATGGTTTTGATGATGTTTATAGTCATATTTGTCATTGTTACTATTTTTAGTAACTTTTTGGGGCAAGATGATGATAAGTGATGAATTTGGCTATGTTAACATGTTTACATGATGATAAGTAGCATAATATGATGATTGGTGATATAAGAATTGGTTTAGAAATGTTAAAATGGTCATTTTATTGCAAAAACAACAAAGTTACTATTTATAGTAACTTTATTTTTAGAAAAACCGATTTGTAAACATGATGTGTGATTCGAGCCTTCTAAATGGCTTAATATGTTATAACATGATGATTAGATGCTAAGTTAGATGGTTTCCGATGTTACGTATGCTATAAATGGAAACTTTCCATTTTAGGAAACTTTTATGTACTAACATGCTATAAACGATGTATATGACTTCGTATGATGATGTGTTATGTGTTAACATGATCACGTAGGATTAATGAGCATGCTAGAACTATAAAACCGATATGCTTTGTGAACTTTCCATAAATGGAAACTTACTATAAATAGTAAGTTGTCCATAGACGCGACCTGCGCGTTCTGCACACGACGAGCACTTACACAGTTGCTACACGAGTCACAACCGTCACACGGTTCACCAACGGGTCGTTGACGTGACACGGTCAACTCTGGTCAAACACGGTCAAACACTGTCACTGTGGACCAACACAGTCAAACACGGTCAATGTGGACCAACACGAGCAAACACGGTCATTGAGAACCGACAAGGACAAACATGAACAACCAAGGGTTGTTGGACACAAACACGAGCACTAACACAAACACTAGCACGGTCACATACACGAACTCACGTACGGTATACGATATAGGTTGCCGGTGACCGACGTGCTGCTTGACGATTCAGGAGCTTACGCTTACATACATTCACATCACTAAGGTGAGTTTACGGCCCCTCTTTACTCTTTTTCAAACGCTTTCAAATAGGGGGAGAATACTAGTTGCATCGAGTCAAACAATTACTACTGTACAAACATTTTGTGTATGCTGGTTTATTGGACAAACATTAAGTGTTGAACTCGTATTAAGCCCTCACAAAGTCTTACCGTTAATGTACGAACAACGTGGTAGATTTGAATGGATCCATTAGGGAATGACTAACCCCACGGGGCACAATGTTGACTGGATGTCATAACCCGTGCAAATTCTGACCTAACTTGCTATGTATACGAGACATAGCGGAGGCAAGGACAAACAAGTCTAGTTCGGTAGTGACGCACTGACACCTTGGGCCTAGGGCTCGGTACTAACATTGATAAACAGCATGACACTCTTTCTTACTATATGTATATCAAAACCTGTGAACTCACCAACTATTGTGTTGACACTTTTCAAACTTGTATTCTCAGGTAACTAGTATGACTAGCAGGAGGACAGGAATGCACAATCTAAGGAACGAGCAATAGGAACTACATGCATACTGTCTTGCTATTTCAAAAACAATTTACTTTTATTTTGGTTAAACAATGTTGTGTTGAACTATTTACATTTCCGCTGCAATTTGTCAAACACTTGATTTTCCGCTGCATTATGATATGATAACTTCATTCCGCTGCAAACTATTTCATAGTGTGTATGTGTCAAACTCGGATTTATATATGCATATAGAGTTGTTCTATATGACCATGAGCTGTGATTCTGGACACGTCACACCCACGTGGACTGACACTACGAGTGGGAAATTGGGGGTGTGACAGTGCGCGACAGGTGTCGTGGGGAGTTGACTCCCGGATTTCTTCGCGCTACGCGAAGCACATTTTTGAACCTTCTCCGCGGTACGCGACAGGTGTCAGACGGCAAAATCTTATAAAACCAAGATGCCATCATGTTTATAGCCACCCTACTCTCACTTCTCGAGTTCTAGACACTCAAGTGCGTCTTCAACCTCTGAAAAACCTCCATTGAAGCCAGGAGAAGCCATAGAAGGATCATTGGAAGCTTGGAACTTGGAGTAGAAAGCTTGGGGTTCACATACAAGCTTGAACATCATCACCTTCCTTCTGTTTCTGTCGAATCCAGCAACTCCAGGGGAATTAGGAGTTGTTCATTCATCATTCCAGTGTCCTTGGAGGCTCTAGAAGGTAGTCATACACTCCTTGTAGCTTTATATCACCATTACACACACATGCAAGTGTTAAAACTCACATGCAAGCACCTATAGTGCACATGCACGAATTTCATTTCTGGGTTTGATGATTTTACTATGCTTCTTGATGATCTAAGATGATTAGATGATGTTTTATGATGATCTAAGATGATGGGTATAAACCCTTGTACTTAAAATGATGATTTTTGATGATGTATATGCATGCATGCATGATCTAAGGCATTTTAGATAATCTTGAATGTTGTATTATGATTATAGATGTCAGTGAGGATGATTCACATGGTTGGATGTCATTAGAATGATTAAAAAGATGATTTTTGACAAACTTTCTATTATTAGTAACTTTTTATTGACAAGATGGTGATTTGGTGACAATGATGATCATGCATGTGTATGAGAATGTTGTTTGAATGTATTTAGGATGATATTGATACTTAGAATGAGATTTAGATGTTGGTTATAGTCATTTTTGACATAGTTGCCATATTTAGTAACTTTTTAAAGTGAAATATTGTTAGATGATGATAATGGTTATATGTACATGTTTAAATGATGTTAAGTGGTTTATTATGATGATTGGTGACATGAAAATAGGATTAGAAATGTTAGAATGATTGTTTTTATGAAAAACCACAAGGTTACTATTTATAGTAACTTTATTTCTACAAAAACCGACTTAGGAAGATCTTGAATGATTCGAGTATGCTAAATGGCTTATTATGTTGTAACATGATGATTAGATGCTAAGTTAGATGGTTTCCGATATCGCGTATGCTAGAAATGGAAGCTTTCCATTTTAGGAAACTTTGTGTGCTAACATGATGAAAACGACTTATGTGAACTCGTATGATGATGTACTATGTGTTAACATGATCACGTAGGACTAACGAGCATGCTAGAACTATAAAACCGTAATGCTTTGTGAACTTTCCATAAATGGAAACTTACTATAATTAGTAAGTTGTCCATAGGCGCGACTTACGCGTTTTGCACACGACGAGCACTTACACGTTTGCTACACGATTCACAACCGTCACACGGTTCACCAACGGGTCATTGACTTGACACGGTCAACTTCGGTCAAACACGGTCAATGTGGACCAACATGAGCAAACACGGTCATTATGGACCGACACGGAAAAATATGAACAACCGAGGGTTGTTGAGCACAAACACGAGCACTAACACGATCACAAACACAGTCGTTACACGAACTCACATACGATATAGGTTGCCGGTGACCGACACGCGATCTACACAGGAGCTTACGCTTGATTTACACTTTCATCACTAAGGTGAGTTTACGGCCCCTCTTTACTCTTTTCAAACGCTTTTAATAGGGGGAGAATACTAGTTGCATCGAGTCAAACAATTATGCTATTACAAACATATTTATTGTGTATGCTGGTTTATTGGACAAACATTAAGTGTTGAACTCGTAACAAGTCCTCACAAAGTCTTACCGTTAATGTACGAACAACGTGGTAGAATTGGATGGATCCATTAGGGTGTGACCAACCCCACGGGGCACAATGTTGACTGGATGTCATAACCAGTGCAAACTCTGACCTAATTTACTGTGTGTACGGGACACAGTGGAGGCAAGTACAAACAGGTCTATTTCGGTACTGACGCACTGACACTTGGAGCCTAGGGCTCGGTACTAACATTTGATAAACAGCATGACACATTTTCATTACTATATGTATATCAAAACCTGTGAACTCACCAATCATTGTGTTGACACTTTTTCAAACTTGTATTCTCAGGTAACTAACGAGCTATGGAGCAGGAATGCACATTAGGTGATATGAGCATAGGATCCCGCATTCATGATAGTTGTCTTTTGAAAAACAATTTTATTTAGTTTATGTATTAAACAAATGTTCTGTCTGACAATTTCGTATTTCCGCTGCATGTTTTAAACTTATTTTATTTCCGCTGCTATGAATTACTTTTCCTCTGCAAACTATTTTGATGAGTGTATGTGTCAAACATTGTAATTGTTAAAGCATATAGAGGTGTTCTATATGACCTTGAGCTGTGATTCTGGCCACGTCACACCCACGTGGACTGACACCACGAGTGGGAATTTGGGGGTGTGACATGTTTTCACCTTTGAGCAATTCAGACATTTTCCAACATATAATGCGATATCCTTCTTCATACTGGGCCACCAATAGTACCCTTTAAGATCTTGATACATTTTGTCGGCACCTGGGTGAATGGAGTACCTAGACTTATGAGCCTCATCTAGAATTACCTGTCTGAGGTTATCCAAGGTAGGCACCCAAATCCTGTTCATGAAGTAGGACACATCATCATCTTTAACCTCGAATTGCTTGTCCATTCCCATTAGTGATTCATCTTTGTAATGCCCTTCTTGTAGTGCTATTTTATGTGCTTCCCTTATTCGGGGAATAAGACTGGACTGTATTGTCAAGCTAAGAGCTCGCACTCGAGTTGGCTTAATTCTCTCCTTGCGACTTAACGCATCAGCTACCACATTTGCCTTTCCCAGGTGATATCGTATGTCACAATCGTAGTCATTTAACAGTTCGACCCATCATCTTTGCCTCATGTTTAATTCTTTCTGATCGAAGATGTGTTGCAAACTTTTGTGATCAGTGTACACTACACACTTTGTACCGTATAAGTAGTGTCTCCAAATCTTGAGTGCAAACACAACTGCACCTAGTTCCAAATCATGTGTGGTATAATTCTTTTCATGCACCTTTAGTTGTTGCGAAGCGTATGCGATCACTTTATCTTTCTGCATTAATACACAACCAAGGCCTTGATGCGATGCATCACAGTACAGTACAAAATTATCGGTGCCGTCAGGTAGGGTTAGTATAGGTGCATTACACAGTTTTTGCTTTAGAAGTTGGAAGGCTTTTTCTTGTTTCTCCTCCCAATCGAACTTTCTATCTTTTAGGGTCAGCATGGTTAGGGGTTGAGCTATTTTAGAGAAGTTCTCTATGAAACGTCGATAATACCCGGCTAATCCCAAGAATTGTCGTATTTCAGATGGAATTATGGGAGCTTCCCACTGTTTGATAGCTTCAATCTTACTGGGATCTACATGGATGCCCTTTTCGTTTATTACATGCCCCAGAAATTGTACTTCTCGTAACCAGAATTCGCACTTTGAAAACTTAGCGTACAACTTTTCCGTAGCCAGCAATTACAAAATCAGCTTCAAGTGTTTCTCATGATCTTCCTTTGTTTGAGAATAGATTAGTATGTCATCGATAAAGACAATTACAAACTTATCCAGGTAAGGTTTGCACACCCGATTCATTAAGTCCATGAATACGGCTGGTGCATTGGTTAACCCGAAGGGCATAACCAAAAATTCGTAATGTCCATACCTAGTTCTGAATGCCGTCTTTGGTACATCGTCCTCCTATATTCTTAGCTGGTGATAACCTGATCTTAAGTCAATTTTGGAGAAGTACGTTGCCCCTTTCAGTTGATCAAAGAGATCATCGATTCTCGGGAGTGGATATCGATTCTTGATTGTCAGCTCATTCAACTCCCGGTAATCGATGCACATGCGAAAGGTTCCGTCTTTCTTTTTAACAAACAATACTGGAGCTCCCCATGGCGAGAAGCTTGGTCGGATGAAACCCTTCTCCAATAGTTCTTGCAGTTGGCTTGACAGTTCTTGCATCTCTGCTGGAGCCAATCGGTAGGGTGACTTGGCTATAGGAGCAGCTCCTGGCACTAAGTCTATTCGAAACTCCACTTGTCTAGGAGGAGGAACCCCTGGCAAGTCTTCAGGAAATACTTCCAAAAACTCCTTCACCACTGGGATATCTTGCAGTTGTTTCTCCTTGCCCTTCTTGTCGGTCACATGAGCTAGGAACGCTATGTATTGCTTCTTCAGGTTTTTCCTTGCCTTCATGCAGGAGATTAGATGTAAGCTTCTCCCGGTTCGTTCTCCATGTATGACGAGGGTCTCCCCATTGTCTAACGGTACTCGGATGACTCTTTCATGACATACTATTTCAACCTTGTATTTGGATAGCCAATCCATACCAACTACTATGTCAAAGCTACCAAGGTCTATGGGAATAAGATCTAAACTAAGCATGTGCTTGTTTATATTCAAAGTGCAACCCTCAATTATGTTTCTTGTTTCTAAGGTATCCCCATTAGCTAATTCAATGATGAAACTATCCTTTAACGTTTTATGCTCCTTACCCAGTAATTGTTTGAACTCATTCGACACGAAACTCCTATCCGCCCCGGTGTCAAATAAAATAGAAGCATAATGATCATTAACTAAAAACGTACCCGTCACCACATTCGGGTCAATCCTGGCTACATTTGCTCCAATGACAAAAGCTCTTCCTCGGGCTGGGTTCCCTTGAGCTCCTGGACCCCTGTTCAGTTTTGGGCAACCATTTCTTAGATGGTCTGCACTTCCGCACTTGTAGCACGTTCTTGGTTTCCCTGGGTCAAATCGGCATTGCTTCTCATTGTGTCCATATTTCTTGCATCTGTTACAAATAGTGCAGTTTCCATGATGGTGATAATTGCATTTGTTGCATTTGGGCAACGGCCCGTTGTATGGCTTTCTTTCAGTAGTGGCCATAACAAAATTCTTGGTGGTACCATGATCCTTTCTTGCATCATTGTTTGTTTTCTTGCCCTGAAATTCCATCCTCTTACGCTTCCCTCCAGCTTGCTTCTTGGTGAGTGTACCCGTACGCACCATTTCATCTGTCAGACTTGCGGCTAACAAGATAGCCTTCTCCAGAGTTCTTGGTTCAGCAGATGTCACCATTCCCCGAATTTGGGGAGTGAGACCCCAAATGTATCGATCGATTTTCTTGGTTTCAGAGGGTACCATGTGTGGTAATAGACAGGATAGCTCATGAAATCGATTGGTATATGCTTGGTGCTCAGCTCCAATCATTTGGTGGTTCCACAATTCTTCTTCCAGCTTTTGCATTTCATTCTTGGGACAATACTCTTTAATGAGTATCGCCTTCAGTTCTTCCCAAGTCATTGCTTCCACTGCCTCCCTACCTCTAGCTTGAACTTGAGTATTCCACCATGTCAGTGCCTTATTCTGAGTGGCATACTTAACCTTCTGGTTATCCAAACAGTCGCTTATGCTGATAACTGACTCCATTTTCTCGATCCATTTTAGGATTCCAATGGCTCCTTCGCTGTCGTGGAAGTCCTTTGGCTTGCAGGAGACAAATGATTTGTATGAACAGCCCTTGTGACTAGTTTCTCCGGGAGTGCCACCCTCGATTAGGATGGGACCTTGGTGAGTTCCACTTCCATTGGTTCCTGTCTGTCTATTTGGAAAGGCCGTCTTGAGTTGGTCTGCAACAATCCTTATCACATCTTCTGTGCTAAGTGGGGTCTCGATGTGAGGTGGGTCATTGTTTCCAGCATTTTCTCCGGTCTGAACAGTCTTTGGCTTTCTTCCCCGACGTTTTGGTGGCATTTTCTATATAGTTATGGATACAAGTTTGAGAGATATGTACATATGTGTATGTATAGAACAAGTATATAAGAGAAACACCAATATTCATAGCATAGCATACGATAGTTCAAACATTGTCACAGATAGCAATAGTACACAAATTGTTTTTAAGTTTTACATATCCGAATCGCAAGGCAAACTTCCGAGGTCTAGCTCTTAAAACAAAAGGAAGTTGGCCTTGATTAATCATATCACACAAAAACATATATGAATGCAACCATTCCGATCATTGCCACCCAGGTGAGGGCCACTGCCGCCATCACCCACTTTTTACCCCTTTGAATTTCTTCACGAACAGCTGCCAGCCCCATGTCGTTAATGAGCATTGTCTCTTCCAACTCTCCCCAGTTATCCGTGAGCTCTTGGGCGTGGTGGGCCACGTGGTTACATTCATGTTGGTGGATGCTCCTCCATTCATCGAATGTCCTTCGCGAGATGAAGTCCGCAACATTAAGCCTATAGGAAGACTCTCCATGTTCCACAGCAGGTGTTGATGGCCCGGAGTCCCTACTGGCCAGATGACGTTGATGGGGTAACCCAGTGGTTTTCCTTGCTGTATACCTCATTCCTCCTCGCCAAACACCCCTAGCACCTCCCCTCCCAATGGGAAATGGTCGAGTTTGGCGTGGTTCTTGCTCTTGGTTCTGGCTGGGGTGCTCATTAGTAGCCATTGTTTCGTTGTCGTCAGAGTGGTCAGAACGCTCCGATGGATCAGTGTCGCTGTCGGAAAGAACTACCAGAGGGATGCGTCGGACAACGTAGTTGTTCTCGTTCTTTGCCATGACTGCACATAAAGGAAAATATAATTTTTGATAAGTGATATATACGTATATTACATCTTGTATAAAAACATTCTTCATTAATACTATAAAGAAACAATAATTAGAGCAATTATCCCGAGAGTGCAGTGTGACCACTTGCCGCTCCCTTACACAAATCAAAATGGGATTACATTGCTATAAAAAAATCAGAACAACATGTGATATAGCATCCATGCTATGGTTAAGAGAATTCCTATGACAGTCCAACAGAATCCTAGTTCAGCTATCAATCTAGTGTCCTCATGATGTCGAATGTTCTCCTCCTCATGGACCTTCTGTCGATGGTCCATTGTCTTTAGGTTGTGGGTAATTTCGTGCATCAATTGCACCAAGTCGTCTAGCTCATATTCAGTAGCGTCCAGTTTTGACTGAACGCGAAGGCCCTCGGCCGTTTGCTGGGCTTGATACGCACGAAGAGCCCTGAGAATGGTTTCGGTTGGAGGGTCTCTGATCCTTGAAGACTCTCCTATCTCAAAGTGGGGCGTATTAGGATGTTCGTCGGTAGTCGGGGCTCCTAGGTTGACAGTTTTTAGCTGACTGGTGACCTCCTCCTCAGAGTCGGTGTCGTCTAGTGGTATGACTTCCTCAGTACTGGTGAGGTCCACATAGGTAACGTCATCGACTTTGTATTCTTTAACCATTGCTGAAAAAGATCACATGTTATGTAAAAAGCACTATCTTAGAGTTTTGAGCTTACGGTTATAGTCTAGGCAATCCCTAAGGCATTTTCCTAGTTCTCTATAACCAATGGCTCTGATACCAATCTGTCACACCCTTGCCAACGGCGGGATCGCAAGGATGTAACGAAACTGTATATCTTGAGCACATTGCATATGAGAGAATTCAAGACCATGCATTTTCATGTCAAAGGTTCATGTTTACAAAATAAAGTAGTCTTAATACAAGTCTGAAGATTCCTAAAATCATATGACCTATATCTAAACAGGTAATATAATCAAATCTTCATTTGTATTCCAAAATAAATGCATGCTAACTTCTTCAGGCACTTGTTGCTTCTAATTTCCTGAAATGCATGTCAAATTAAAAAGGTCAACATATAGTTGGTGAGATCGTAGGTTTTACGACTCGGGAAACTAGTTCAAATTGGTTAGTAGATAACACATATTTTTGATGAACTTGCATAAGTCCACAACCATACCTTTAACTTCTTGTATACCCTGTTTCTTGCTAATTGTCTTATCACAAAAAAATAGTTCTTGTTGGAAATATACCATGAATGGAGGTTTGTCAAGCCCCGCTAGTACTAACTTATATTAATCCCTCGGCTCATCGCTATGAGTTAAATGGTTGTGTAGAGAGTAGGGCCATTTAAGTGATAAATTCTTGTCTTATGCAACAATATTCAAATTCTTGTATAAATAATTTATGTAACATGCATAACACCCCAAAAGTTAAAAATAACATAAAAAGGGGCTAGGAAAACTCACTTGTTCAAGTGACGAGAATAGATTCTTGATTTCTTGAGTTAACGAGTGCTGCTCTATGTAGGTCCTACAACATAGTAGGTCTATAAGGTCAACGAACTACACATTGTTGTTAGTAATTGTTGATTAATTCTGGCTTACTTTGAGAATCCCTACCTTAATTTTTTTATTATACTATATTTGTTTCTTTATTCGTTTTCTTTTCAAAGGTAAATTATATCGGTTTTGAGCCTCTTAGTTATCCTCAAAGTGTTATAATTGTATAATCAGTTGTTGAGGTCGTTTGTTCATAGCCTTATTAACTACCCTTCTTACTGATTACACGTTACTTATCTAAATTTTATTAGTTTATTATTCCGTGGTAGGCATTGGAAGTGTTTTAAGGAATTCCTGTTACTACTAACAGAAGATATCCATATATGCGTGACTTCATAGAGGTTAATATTACCAAGATGTTATGTTTTCTAGTCCCTTGGTCTACTCCCAGGTTTTATTACGTTAATCATACATCCATGCATGCTTTCATGTATGGACAAAGAGTTTATGCATGCATGCGTTTTATTTATGTACATATATATATATATACACACACACACATAATTGGGTGTGTGTCTTGTACTAGTTTCTTATCCATGGTTTCCCATTTGTAGTCATGGGCTTCTGGTTTTGTTTATTTATTATCCAAGTTTCCTTTGTATTTACAAGGTTCCAACAGAAGGTTATTTAATCAGCCCATGCATGTATACATGCATGGTCGTGACTTGTAATTCGTTTTATGAGATTTTAAGAGACAACCATTAATCCAATAACTTATTACTTTTATGTTCTTGATTTTTAAGGTTCTTAAGGGGTTGATTATAGTGCTCAACAAGCAAGGAAGAAGGCTTGAGTTTTACGTGTAACTTACCGAAGCTACCAGAGATGTGGGTTGAAGAGAAGGATAATGATGTTGATTCCCGATCGTGCTTGGTTCCCGTTGCTAATGCTGAGCGGCTGTTTGCTGCTGGTAGGTCGAGAGGAGGGCTGTTGCGGCTATCGTTGATTTTTCTTCGGTTAAGGGTTCTTAGTAGAAGGTTAAGAGGTTTTAGAAGTGATCGAAGTGAGGGGCTGAGGTTTGCTGTGGTGGCCGGAACTCACGGTGGAGTTAGAAAAAGATAGCAGGTGAGTAATAAGGTGAGGTGTTGGTGTGGTGTTTGTTGAGATCCTGATTCAGTATTTATAGAAGAAGAAAGGGATGGTCCAAGAGTGAGCACGTGCGTGATTGAGTAGAGAAAAGAGTGATGCTTGTGATAATCTTCATCTCTGATGCTTGTTGATAACACCACCGTCTCCCATCCTTCTAGATGTTGTAAAGTTCCATCATGCAAGATACTTATCATGTTTAAAATTTGATGTGTTGGCAGCTCATTTTAGGAGGTTTAGGTGGCTGCTTCAGCCGTCATTTGCAGTGGTATCATGATAATAGATTTCTTTTTGGTACACTTTTTAAGGTGAGGTTCTAGTGCACTAGGTTAATTTGTGGAGGTTGAGATTTCTTGGAAAAAGGTGGTCATCGATGGGATGGATTATGGCAGCTTAGTTGATGAAATTGGAGGGAAGATCTCTGGTTGAGGTTCTTGTTGAGTTCTAGTTCAAAAGAAATAGTTTTAGTTGGAGGGAGATGTAGGCTCTATAGGGTTCTATTTGTAAGACATGGAGGTAATGTAGATTGATGGAACTGGCAGCTATTACATGTCCTATGGAAGACTAATTTATTTGTAGGTTTGGAAGAGGAAAGCATGGCCTACATGACATGAGTTGTTATTATGTTCAAGGATTTCTTGCTGGGGATTTCTTATGGCTTCCGATCTAAGAAGGAAAAGATCAAAAAGTGGAAGTTGGTAGTCCTTGTGGGTATGGGAAAAGGATTAGATCTTTGACAAGATTTTCTAGGAGAGGTGCTCCTAGGATGAGGTGTAATATCTTGTATTAATTATAAAAATATTTACACCTTTTTTTTTATTTTGATTTGTGTGGAGTGGGTGGATCACAATTTCTAAAGAGATCTCTTATATATATATATATATATATATATTATTCAATTACGAGCACATTCCCAAATATATATCTATTTGTAGATTCATGCATGTTGAGGGTTGTAGGAATGCAGTTAGTGATAACCCATGTACCTATATACATGCATATGTATTCATGTCCATACTTTGTATGTGTCTTCAAAATAATTAGAGGCTCCTTAGGTTTTATTTTACTTTAGTATATATATATATATATATATATATATATATATATATATATATACGTGTGTGTATCTTTCTCATCGGCATGCATACATATTCTTTGCAGTTATGGAAATATTTGGTGCTACTTGTCTATACATATTCGCCCATGCATATTGCTTATTTGTTTGTGCGTATATTTTTACAGATATACTTAGATCCGTTGTCTTTTAAATGGTCATAAGAAAATTACTAAGGCTTTGTTTTAATATCCCATGTACTAAAATAAATAATTTCTGAAAATAAATACCTGGTTTATTGGTGGTTATTACACACAAGTTCGATGGGAAGTTATTAGTATCGATGGGGACCTTAGAGAATTTATAAGTGTTAGCCGGTGAGGGTATCTATCGATATTATCATTGTGGCCCATCGATACTAGTTAAATCAAGTATAAAACCTTGCTAAACTATAAAAGGTAAGTGTGTTGTAACAACATAAGTTTTTAAAACATAACAAGGAATGTCAAAATAAACCATATTTTGATCAAAGAGGAATTAGGGTTTTCAAAAGAATAATAAAGAAAAAGGCCATTCCATTTCGACGGAATGAGTTTGACTATCGATTCATTAGTAAAAAACATAAAATGGGTTGGCTGAACTTGAAAATTCATAATAATACTACAAAGTTGATAAAGTGTGTTTATTAAATTAACTTAATAACATCTAAATCCTGTAATATGATGAATGGTTAAGTTATGTAACAAATTAATTGTGTTAGCACATTAAAATGATGATAAATCATTTTAAGTTAACATAAGGGTAAAATACTAAGCTGTAATCTATAAACCTAAGTTTTATACTTAGGAAAATATCATGATTTCAATTAATACAATATGTCGAGGATTATAAGTCAAATACAAGTACATAAACTAATGATATAGAATATCTTAATGCTTAACCTAAAATTGGTTAAGTGTTATGTATTTCAACACAAGGGAACCAGGGCTAAGTCAACAACCAAGGCTTATAAATGTTAACCAACTTTAGGGTTAACATACAAAATATAACTTCTACTTATAAGTTACAAACAACTTGGGATCAAACACAGGGTCGTGAATACAACACCAAGAACAACAAGTGAGCGCGTGCATTCTAGATATAATTAGTCAACCACTACAACATCCAGGTGAGTTCATATGCCCCTTTTTCTAATCTTTTGATTTTAAACACGGGGCTGAGAACATGCTAAAACCTTTTCTAAAATGTTTTAGTACGACTTATGATAATAAGGTTTTACTTTGTTATTACATTTGTATGCCTTGTTATGTTAGTGTTTATAACTATGAGACTATATTTGAGGTGTCGGTGAGACTATATTTGTGACAACTATGAGGATATGGTTATAATACCTCTGAGATTATAACTGAGATATCTAGGAGACTATGTTTGTTATATTCATGAGATTATAATTGTTATGCCTATGAGAACATATTTGTATTCCTTCGTGATTATATCTGTTATTCCATAAGACTATGTGGGTTACTCCTATGAGATGAGACTACGAGATGATGACTATGAGATGATGACTGTAAAGGACTACTTTGATTTTTAGTCAGCCTATTCCAACTATATCACTGTTGACACGGGTGATGTTGGTAAGATAATGTCTGTTAATTATCTCACCACTTCTATCCTGTGGATTGGCAGACTAAGAAATTGACCTCACTCATGTCATAAGCTGGTGGCAGATAGTTGTGAGGACTTGTGAAAACTAATTAATAGGAATGAATTGAGGACATTATGGTTTGCCTTTGTGGTGGCTACAATGTGGTCAATTCAATTCTAATCATCAATTGGTATATAACTACGTGTCAGACTTACTCTCACTTCTTATTCAGATGTGAGTAATAGTAAGTTCCAATGAATGAGAAATCAGATACAAAGGGACAAGATTAATAAAATCCATACCTTTGAAACTTAAAGAGTATACCACCATTTATAACTATGGTAATCCTTGCTCTTTAAAAACCTATTATGCCATGCTAATATCATTGTGGGGTAATGACTTATCATATGGGGAATGCCAATTGAGAATAAGTCTATGTGTGATGAAATGGGTATCTATAGCTACAATACATGTGGTATAGAGTTCATTTAAGCATGTGGTGGGCTGGCGGCTTCATTCGTGATACGTATGCCCTATATATAAGCATACTTAACTGGACGATATCCTATCTGTAGATGTATCTATAGAGAAGACATTGGGATGAAATAAGGTCAAATGAGACTATATATAACTTATGTGTGACACAATTTTGTGAAAATAAATCCAATAGTTTTAAATAACTAAACTTATGAACTCACCAACCTAGTGTTGACTTTGTTTTAAATGCATGTTTTCTCAGGTGACGAACATGTTTATTCACCAGACATCAGGGCATAAGCTATTGGTCTTTAGAGAAGACCTAGCTTAATTTTGTGTTGTGCATATTTTTGAATAACATAACTTTGAATCATCTTTTGTAAATCTTGTGTAGATACAAGATATAAACTCAATGATTCTTTTGGGTAGATTTACTTGGTTAAATTATGAACATGTATTGTGTAATTTAACTTTGTAATTCTATATCAATATCATGTTAGCATTTCTCATTATATATCATGTGCCATGTAAACAATCTGATCATTTCGATTATCACACGATATCGCGCCCCGAGAACCTTTCGCCCGACGGAAAAGTCGATTTAGCCCGCTGGCTCGAGGTGTGACTGATTGGTATCAGAGCCATGGTTATAGAGAAATATAGGTCATATTACTTAAACGGTTTGGCCTAGACTATAACCTAGGGACCCTTCATGTAGAGAACATAACACTTAGGACTTACTTGCATATGTCTTCTGCGTTCGATCATTGCACTAACCGATATTCTTTCGGTTGTTATCAGAATGCCGCCGAGGAGACAACCACCACCATTGCTTTGGACATTTTTCATATTATGTTTCGGATCAAACTTTTTAATGTTATTATTTACAAACTTATTTAACTTTAATTTTATATTTATATTGTAAATAATGTGTCTTTGTGACAATGTGCTATACAACGAACTGTAGGTAGTGTTTACCATCATAAAATTTGAGCCTCTAAAGATGTTTATATGTTGTGGTAAAATAGCAGTGCCACTAAAACTAACATGGATATGTGACTAAGATTAATTTTTAGTGGCACAAAAATTGTGCTACAAAAGTCTCCTTTTATTTTGTGGCAGAAAAAAAGTGTCACTAAAAGTCAAAAAACTTGGTGCAACATATTAAAAAAGTGTCACTAAAAGGCTTTAGCGTTACCACTTCTAGTGGTATTTTTTTGTGTGCCTCACAATTTTCAAGGGGTTTCTAGTGGCACTTTTTTGGTCTTTTGAGGCATTTTTTGTATGCCATTAAATGACATTTTATTTGTAGTGTATTAATTATGAATAGCTAAAAATTTAAATAGTTAATGGCAAAGATTCTAGTTATTGACTTCCTATACACGTCGAATTAACGTTATGTGAGCCTGCTTAGCACAGAGGTTAGACATTGCATTTGTAATGCGATGGTCATCGGTTCGATTCCGATAATCGGCTTTTCTCTATTTATTTTACTTATTTTCTCTATTTATTTTATTTGATGTTTTACATTATTGATAATACATCTTTGAAACAGAAAGAATGAAACGATTAGGTTGATACATTCGAATTATTAAACGTTTCACAATTAGTAAACTGGATTTATTGTCATAACATGCATTTTCCCACAAAATCGATCAATTTAAACCATGATCATGAGCAAGTACATAAATATACTCTTGAAAAATAAGTGGATATAAGTAGTGAGATCTATCTAGCCCTAAATAGATTTGGAATTTATCTGTTGGAAATTATATTCAAATGAAAGGTAGAGGATTTTGGGGGTTATAAACACACATAGTGCGATACCGTCAAAACAAGGTATTATAATACAAACCGAATAGATACCTCGGAGGCTCGGATATAGATAAACTTATAAACAGATTCTCTATCTTCTCGTTTTCCATTTCAGTTTATGTAATTATGTTCGTTTTCATTATAGGATAACAAGATGATTATAAATCATTTACTTTTTTCAACCTAATCGCTCTTTTGATTTTGGAAATTTTTATATCAATATACTGATTCAGATACACATACTTCTTCATTATGGAATGGAGAGTGATAATATTTAGGATTCATTAAAAAAACCTTGAATACATTCCTGGGAGAAAGCTTTATTATATTGGGCACTAATATTTATTTAATGTTTAATTAGATTGGATAATCATTCAAACTAAGAATGGGAGCTCGTTGCATTTTCTTTTCCTATAATCAAAACGAAATTAATTGAAGTCGTGAGGCCGTATCCATTTATTAATTCAACCAAACTTTAAATTGACTTTGATTTGCTCGCTTTGAATAAAATAATTTAAATGAATGCTTTGTATCAAGCCGAAAAGAATAAAATTTTCTCAAAACTATTAATTGATACAACATGCTATTTTTTCCGTTCATTCCCTTTCAGGATGAGTCGTGGACTCGTGGTCTTACAACTTTACCAATGGTCTGGACGAATCCCTCGCTTCATCCAAATATGTAAAAGACCCTAGCTTCTATCTACTATTATCGAAAAATAATCAAGTTATTAATGACTGGACGAAACCAAGAAATAACCCCTCACGTGCGAAATTATAGAAGATCCCTTTTAAGATCCAAACAATTCCATCAAATTGAAGATGATTATATGTGTGATAGCATCTACTATACCAGGAATATCAATGAATCCGATTATTACAATTGTTCAAGATACATTTTTTTAGTTTCTTGGGTCTATTCTTAGTTCAAGATCCCTCTTATTAACTGAAATCAAAGAATTAGTAGATATGTTCCACCCAAAATGGTACTGGGCTTGGGTTATGAACATATAATCTATAATTTGAGGATCAAGTCGATTCAATGATTAAAAGTACATTTCATATCAGACCAAACCAGAATAGGGTTAAGAGACCTAAAAATCTTCTAAATTTCGCCATTAAATCATTGCTTTAATTAAACTAAAAATTCTTAGTGGCATGGTATCAAACTATCAATCGTATTTGGAAATGAACATCAAACAAATCGAATCATAATAGCATAACACAAATTAGATGCCTCAGTCCTCACATTGTAATTATCTTGAACTTTTGTGAAGAATCAATCCCCCACCTCCCCTATAAATAGCTAAATACCGCTCTAACTGATCATCTTCATTTACAACATTCAGAATGGCGAAGAAGTACGACCAGTTCAGATGCCAACCGAGGCTTCCTAAATTCGCTATCCCCAAACGCTACGATCTTAAGCTCAAACCAGATCTCACCGCCTGCAAGTTCTCCGGTGCCGTCGAGATCCGCCTTCAAATCGTCGCCGATACCAAATTCATCGTACTCAATGCTGCCGACCTCTGCATCGATTCCAAATCCGCTCGTTTTCAATCGGAAGACGGTTCAAAGGTACTGATAGTATTTAATTGGATGTTGTTTCAAAGAACAGTCTGATGATTGGAAGTGCGTAATTACAGGGATTTGAGGCTCTGGATGTGGAATTGTTGATAGAAGATGAGGTTTTGGTGTTGGAATTCGCTGAGAGTTTGCCTATTGGTGTTGGTGTTTTGTCTCTGAGCTTCGAAGGCACGTTGAATGATCAAATGAAAGGATTTTACCGAAGGTAACCTATAATTATTGGATCAAAATCGTTTTTGGTTCTGATGAGTGTGATATTCTAGATTTTAGTTTCCGTTGATTACTAATGTTAAACTAACTAGCGTAGATATATATATATATATATATATATATATATATATATATATATATATATATATATATATAGGGTGTGGCACTAAATGTGTGCTAACCCAAATAACTTTGTCAAGATGAAGCCGAATCTTGGATTTTTTTTAACATCATTGTAACACATTTTGAACACCATGTTCTTTTATGAGTTTGTAGAAATTCATCACCGTTTAAAAAATATCATCGTTGTAAGTTTTGTGCTACAGTACTGTAAGATTTAAATATTTTACAACTTACAGTACTGTAAGTTTTTGAACGGTGATGAATTAGCCCAAACTCATAAAAGAACATGGTGTTCAAAATGTGTTACAATGATGTTCAAAAAAAAAAAAATCCAAGATTCGGCTTCATCTTGGCAAAGTTATTTGGGTTAGTACACATTTAGTGGGTTATATTTTTAACCTTCCCCTATATATATATATATATATATATATAGGGTAAGGATCAAATAAAAAGTCTTTTTTGCCTAAGAAGGCTAAGAAGGATTTTTAAAAACTTTAAAACCGACCCAAACGAACTCCGATTGAACTCATTTCGATGGCATTGGAACCGTTTCATCGAACCCTACAATATTAGATTTTAAGTTTTCGTTTTAACATCTAGATTTAGATTTTAGGGCTTGGTTTTTAGCTTTTAAGTTGTATCTTTATGTTAAAGATTTGTTTTTAAAGTTTTGGTTTTAGTATTAGGGTTTATTGTTTATGATTTAGGGTTTGGGTTTTAGGGTTCGACAAGCCGGTTCCAATGACGCAAAAATGAGTTCAATCGGGGTTTCTTTGAGTCGGTTTTCGCGTTTTTAAAATCCTTCTTAGCCTTCTTAGGCAAAATAGACTTTTTAGGGGAACCTTCCCCTATATATATATATATATATATCATTGTCGATCAACACTGTTCAATTTTTTATTTAATTAATTTTTTTAAGTAACTTATTGAAACTGTTTGTTGAGTCAAGTCCTAAAAGGAAGTGATTTCCACACATTAGATATAAAATAGACCATAAACAAGTCAACCTGCAAATCATTATACTGTAAGTTAAAATTTAGCAAATATAGTGCCATTCTATAAAGTGAAATAGGTGATACTATAAAGAAATGTTAAGAGTTTATTATTTTTTCGTTATACAATCAAATAAATTCAAAACCTCTATTTATAGAGCAACAATCTGAACCAACTGCCTAAAGAATGCTGTTAGGTTACATGAACTAGTCACAGCTAGATCACAACTAACTCAACTAATTAAAATGAGAGTGAGTACGCTCAAACAAGGACTACTATAATCTTTCAATTTATCATCGTTAAATTTTAATGCCGAAATGCTTCAAGATATTGTTTTCTTCTCTGATTTTTCTTCTATGATTTTCAGATTGGAAATGTTATATTTTATTTATTTATTTTGGTTGCAAAATGAGGTGGGATTGTTTGTATATAGTTTTTGCAACCAGATTGAAAAATAGGTAACTTAAACTGTACAATAATTGTTGTTCCAATCTTGACTAAGTACGGAAAATAGAAGGATTTATTTTGTACTGTTTTGATTGAGTCTGTAATTGTTTTATTCGATTAAGGTTAAGATTGAAAGAGTCAAAGGTTATCTCAAAAGTGACTTGAGAATAGCCTACTTTAATGGCTTAATTAGCTTAAAGGATAAAGCTAATTCCATTATAAATAGGGATAGGTTTTTCATTCATGGATGAATGTTTTTCCTATCAATTGAATCGGAGAAGGAATTCTATTCAGATCTTTTGTTTTCTGGTACCAATATTAACATCAATTGGTATCAGAGCGCACGGCGAACAAACCTGGGAAGATCGATTGTTTCAACGGAAGGACTCGAAGAACCAATCAGCAAGGAAGATCGATTGCAGGACCAAGTCAATGGCAGATAAGGTGGTGATCAGCGACCAAACGGCACCGGCCGAACGAAGCAGCAGCCTGTCATTCCAGTGTCCGATACTCACTTCATCCAATTATCCAATCTGGTCACTCAGAATAAAGGCTATTCTAAAAGCCCATGGTATTTGGGAAGTGATCGAACCTGGAACCAATCCGGACCCGAAGAAAGACAATGCAGCCATAGCATACCTGTACCAATCCCTGCCCGAAGATCTGATCCTGCAAATAGCAAGCTGCGAACATGCCAAAGACATCTGGGAGTCAATCAAGACGAGGAATTTGGGAGCAGAACGTGTCATGGAGGCAAGACTTCAATCACTGAAGGCAGAATTTGATGTGGTCAGAATGAAAGAAGGGTCTACGATCGATGAATTTGTGGGAAAGCTCTCAGGCATCGCCTCCAAGTCAGCCACCCTCTGCTCACCTATTGAAGAAGCAACACTGGTAAGGAAACTCCTCACCAGTGTACCGGATAGCTTCTTAAACATGGTGGCTACCATCGAGCAGTTAGTTGATCTAAAGACAGTGAGATTCCAAGAGATTGTGGGTAGACTAAAAGCCTACGAGGAGAGAACAAGTTCGAAGTCAAGAACTGAAAGGCAAGACCAGCTGATGATGACCTACGAAGATTGGGATTCAAAGAGGAAGTCTGAAAAAGGCTTTGGTCGAGGCCGAGGGATAGGCCAAGACACTCGAGGAAGGGGCCGGGGCCGCTCATCAGGCCAAGGAAGGGGGGCTGGCCGAAGTCAACAAGGACAAGACACAAATCCTCGGTACAAGAAGAAGGATCGTTCAGGCCTACAATGCTTCAGATGTGATGCATTCGGCCACTTCTCGGCAGACTACCCGACAAGAAAGAACGATGAGAAAGCCCATCTGGCTCAGGCCAACACTGCTGGACCATCGCAGGCTAATGTAGACCAACCTGCATTGCTGATGGCAGTGGATAATCAAACTAAGAAGGAGCTGGTTTATGTGAACGAAGAGAAAGTGTTTCCAGCCAAGTATGTTGCAACAGACGAAGACCAAAGCATGTGGTATTTAGACACAGGGGCCACGAACCACATGACAGGTAACAAAGACCTGCTATCTACCTTGGACACAAGTGTAGGAGGCAGGGTAAGGTTCGGAGATAACTCCAGTGTAGAAATCGAAGGAAAAGGCTCAATGCTATTGGAATGTAAGAACGGGGAGCAGCGGCTGCTAACTGATATCCTTTACATTCCGTACCTGAAAAGCAACATCTTCAGCAGCGGACAAGCTGAAGAAGGGGGGTGTGAGATCATCATCAAACAAGGAACCCTAACCATGACCGAACCTGATGGTACCCTGCTGATGAAAACACAGAGGACTCCCAGCCGCCTGTACAAAATAAATCTGAAAGTCGGATTGGCAATATGCCTTCTGACCAAACTGAATGATACTGCATGGTTATGGCATGCCCGACTTGGGCATGTAACTTTGACACCATCAAGCGGCTGGGTTCAGGAGAAACAGTCAAAGGAGTGCCCAAGATTGATCACCCTTCACAGATATGTGAAGCCTGTTTGGCTGGAAAGCACGCAAGGCAGAGCTTCCCCAATCATGACACACTTCAGGGCCGAACTCCCACTGGAGCAGGTGTATGCCGATCTCTGTGGGCCGATTACTCCTGCCTCAGAAGCTGGAAACAAGTACGTTTTGTTGTTTGTGGATGATCACAGCAGGTTCATGTGGCCCTTCATGCTGAAGACCAAAGACGAGGCACTCAGCAAGTTCAAGGTGTTCAAGGCAACAACAGAGAATCAATATGGAAGGAGGATAAAAGTGCTAAGGACCGATCGAGGGGGGGAGTTCACTTCTCAAGAATTCAAACTGTTTTGCGAGCAAGCTGGGATTGTAAGACAGTTAACTACCCCGTACACTCCCCAACAGAACGGGATAGTCGAGAGGAGGAACAGAACAGTAATGAGCACTACAAGGAGCATGTTGAATGCAATGCAAATGCCTCAAGCTTTCTGGGCAGAAGCAGTGCGCCACGCAATCTATGTGCTGAATAGGCTACCAACCAGAAGCTTGCAGGAGAAGACCCCCTACGAAGCCCTAAAAGGAAGGAAACCTAGACTTGACCATCTTCGAGTATTTGGGTGTGTTGGTCATGTCAAAACCCCCTCGAATCTGGTCAAGAAACTGGATGATCGAAGCACTCCCATGGTTCACCTGGGGATTGAACCGGGGACCAAGGGATACCGCATGTATGATGTCGTGGGAAGTAGGGTTGTAATCAGCCGAGATGTCAAGTTCGAAGAAGGACGAAAGTGGGACTGGAACCAACCACAAAGGCATGAACAAAGTGAAAGGGAGTTCGAGATTCATATGGGGTCAACAAATGGGAATATGGAAGCACAAGAAGATGGACTGACCGAACCCACCAGTCCACATGCCCTCTCATCAGGCAGCCCAACCAGATTCAGAGACACCTCACCTGCTGGAACTAATGTCAATAATCCAAGCCCAGAATCAAGCAAGTTCAGCAGTCCAGAATCCACAGTGAAAGGTCGTGGACCTATGCTGAGTAGACTTCCCACAGATACCATCAATCCCACTGATCCACACTTAGCTGAAGAAGAAACCTATGATGACACGCCAACACAAGGATGGAAGAACATAAGTGAAGTGTACTATCTGCTCTTATCAGAGGAAGAACCAGTCAATTATAGAGAAGCAAAAGGGCATCCAGAATGGGAATCAGCTATGGATAGCGAGATAAACTCAATAGAGAAGAACCAAACATGGCATTTGGTGGACCCACCTGCAGGGACCCGCCCAATCGGGCTGAAGTGGGTCTACAAAACAAAAAGAAACGAAATTGGTGAAGTCACTAGACACAAAGCTCGCTTGGTTGCGAAGGGGTACATCCAAAAGCATGGAGTAGACTTCGATGAAGTGTTCGCACCTGTAGCCAGACTCGAAACAGTCAGGCTGATTCTCTCTCTAGCAGCACAACGGGGTTGGGAGGTTCATCACCTCGATGTTAAAACTGCATTTCTACACGGAGAACTCAAAGAAGAAGTGTTTGTCTCTCAACCGGAAGGCTATGAGAAAAAGGGAAAGGAGCATCAGGTATACAAACTGTCCAAAGCACTCTATGGGTTGAAGCAAGCCCCTCGGGCGTGGAATACGAAGCTGAATGAGGTGCTAAGGGAGTGCGGGTTCCAAAAATGCAAACTTGAACCGGCTGTGTACACAAAGAGAACAAACGAAGGATCACTGCTGGTGGGCATCTATGTAGATGACATGATTGTCACAGGAAACAACATAGAAAAGATCTTTCAATTCAAGAGACAAATGGAGGCAAAGTTTGAGATGAGTGATTTGGGCCTTTTATCTTACTACTTGGGGCTTGAAGTAAGACAAAACAGAACTGGAATAACTATATTGCAATCAGGATATGCAAAGAGAATCCTAAAGCAATCAGACATGTGGGAATGTCTTCCCACCAAATACCCGATGGAGCCTGGGTTAAAGCTGACAAAGGAAGATGACAGCAGTGAAGTGGACGCCACAGAATATAGAAAGGTCATTGGATGTCTCAGATACCTGACCCATACGAGACCTGATCTTGCATACTCAGTTGGGTATGTAAGCAGGTACATGCAGAGTCCAAAGGCATCTCATTATCAAGCTGTGAAGTACATCTTAAGGTATATAAAAGGAACAACCGATCTGGGTATTCACTACAAAAAGGGAGGCAGTAATATGTTACTTGGGTTCAGTGACAGCAGCTTTGCAGTAGATCTTGATGATGGGAAAGGAACCACTGGTGTGGTTTTCTACTTTGATGATGGACCAGTTGCCTGGATCTCTCAGAAGCAATCAACCGTAGCCTTATCCTCCTGTGAGGCGGAATTCATGGCTGCAAACTCAGCAGCTTGTCAAGGAGTTTGGCTAAGGGGATTATTGGCTGAAATGACTGGAAGGAAGGAAGAGCAGGTGATGATCAAGGTGGATAATCAGTCGGCTATAGCTTTAATAAAGAATCCGGTATTCCACGGAAGAAGCAAGCATATTAGTACAAGGTTCCACTATATAAGAGAATGTGTTGAGGAAGGGAAGATAAAGGTTGAGCACATAAGTGGTATGGAACAGCGAGCTGACATCCTTACCAAAGCATTACCCAGAATCAGATTCAATGAGATGAAGGAGCTGCTGGGGGTGAAAAGGATTCAAGAAACCAGAGAATAAAGAAGACTCTAAGTCAAGATTGGGGGGGTGATTGTTGTTCCAATCTTGACTAAGTACGGAAAATAGAAGGATTTATTTTGTACTGTTTTGATTGAGTCTGTAATTGTTTTATTCGATTAAGGTTAAGATTGAAAGAGTCAAAGGTTATCTCAAAAGTGACTTGAGAATAGCCTACTTTAATGGCTTAATTAGCTTAAAGGATAAAGCTAATTCCATTATAAATAGGGATAGGTTTTTCATTCATGGATGAATGTTTTTCCTATCAATTGAATCGGAGAAGGAATTCTATTCAGATCTTTTGTTTTCTGGTACCAATATTAACATCAATAATTAATTGTTTATGCGGATTGAATATAATTTACAGTAAATATGAGCATAACGGGGAGAAGAAGAACATGGCAGTAACTCAATTTGAACCGGCTGATGCCAGACGGTGCTTTCCTTGTTGGGATGAACCTGCTTGTAAGGTATGAATAATATCTTCCTCATATGCAACTCCTCCTATCTACATTATTTTTGTTGAAATTCCCAATAAATCATATATTTTGTCCATAATTATTTGGTTTATTTTTTTAGGCTAGGTTTAAGATCACACTGGAGGTGCCTGTGGAACTTGTAGCTCTTTCAAATATGCCTGTTATTGAAGAGAGGGTGGATGGAAACTTGAAGACTGTTTACTACCAAGAATCACCAATCATGTCTACATATTTAGTTGCTGCTGTTGTTGGTTTGTTTGATTATGTTGAAGACTGTACTCCAGATGGTATAACATACCTTACTCATTTATATATTTTCTCACCACTGTGGTTGGCTTCTTTGATTATTTACGTGTAGCCATATAAATTTTGGTTATGTTTATCTTTCACAATCATGTGAGAGTAAAATAAAAAAGTTAGCCAGATAGGAAATAGGTTGAAAATCATCTATGCATAGTTTTGTTATAATAATAAATGGCATAATATAGTTTTGCGATCATACAATGTCCTAAAAATGTTTTGGCTTTTTAACAGAACCTAATTCTATCTGTAACGTGCTTGCTTTTGCTATTCTTACTTCTCTGGTATGGCCTGTATTCACTGTATAATTGAAGTGTCTTGCAGGAATTAAAGTGAGGGTATATTGCCAAGTTGGAAAAGCAAATCAAGGGAAGTTTGCACTAGATGTTGCTGTTAAGACCCTTGGTCTGTACAAAGCGTATGTTCAATCATCTTTTGTTGCACTATCGTCTGCAGATAGTGATAACAGTTTGAAATTTATTTTTAAAAAATATTTTATTTTGAATTTGACTTGGTTCTTTTTACCAAGGAAAATGCTAAACATATCCCTTAGGCTAGTGGTTTTGGTTGATCATGTACTGCAAATTATGTTTTTTTTTTGGTTGAATAGCCAGCAATTTATTTATAGGTAGTTGAGGCTTTTGAGTGGGTGTAAAATGGTGACTAGATTTTAATAATTTGAGCATTAAAATATCAGAAGGGAATAGGGTTTTCACTCTTGATTTGGTATCTCAAATCTCAATTGACCGTCAATCAGAAGAGATTTCAAGCTGCAATATTTGCTTTTAATAAACATTGATTGCATATCTTATCAGAAAGCAAGTGTTGAAGCAAAAATTTTCTATTATTATGATTTATGCAGCTATTTTGAAACACCTTATTCACTACCCAAGCTGGACATGATTGCAATTCCTGATTTTGCTGCTGGGGCTATGGAGAATTATGGCTTAGTTACATACCGTGAAACAGCTCTCCTTTACGATGACAAGCACTCTGCAGCTGCAAACAAGCAGAGGGTAATATTGTAATCTTAATTCAGGCACCCATTTGGCCATTTCCATTAATCTCAACTTAAATCACTGAACTAATTAATTAATTATTCAGGTGGCAACTGTTGTAGCTCATGAACTTGCACATCAATGGTTTGGCAATCTTGTAACGATGGAGTGGTGGACGCATTTATGGCTGAATGAGGGATTTGCCACTTGGGTACTCAAATCAATCATGTCATAATGCGTATATTAATTTGTCAGCTTATGCTTGCATAATTTGGTTCTTGTTATAAATTAGGTAAGCTATTTAGCTGCTGATGGGTTGTTCCCAGAATGGAAAATATGGACTCAGTTTCTTGATGAAAGTACTGAAGGTCTTCGACTTGATGGGCTATCAGAATCACACCCTATTGAGGTGTCATTTCTTATTATACTTTTTTATCAATTTGATAAATAGTTCTCATTTGTTTAAATAGTTTCTTTAGATTAGGAGGGCGGACCTTGAAGCAACTGGTAAGGTTGTTGCTTTGTAACCTTGAGGTCATGGGTTCAAAACCATGTGAAACAACCTCTTGCACAATGTGTAGGCTAAGGCTGTGTAAATCAGATCATGAAGCAATCTGGCTTATCCCCAGTCACTGCACAAAGCGGGAACTAAGTCAAACACCGGGTATGCCCCCTAGTTTCTTTAGATTATAACAAATTTCTTATGCAGGTGGACATTAATCATGCGAGAGAAATAGATGAAATTTTTGATGCAATAAGCTACCGTAAGGGAGCTTCTGTCATTCGCATGCTGCAGAGCTATCTTGGTCGTGAAGTTTTTCAGGTTTGCACTCATGGATTTGACCTGCTTTTTTATATTATCACATGTAATCTGTCATACTATTTTTGAGTGAATTCTAGTTTCCAATTTGGAAAATATTGCTAATTATTGCAATTCCAATTTTCAACCTTCACATGTTTCAAGTTTTTTCCTTTTCATTATTTTTATTATTTTCTGTTTTTAAATTTTCTAATTGTGGAACTAACATTCTTTTCACTTTATGGTTCACCACTAGCGAGCACTTGCTAAATATATAAAGAAACATGCATGTTCAAATGCAAAAACTGAGGACCTGTGGGCTGTCCTTGAGGAGGAATCTAAGGAGCCTGTGAATGAATTGATGCATTCATGGACAAAGCAGAAAGGTTACCCAGTTGTCTCTGTTAGTCTGAAAGATGGCATTTTGGTGTTTGAACAGGTTTTTATTTGCTCCTTGAGTTTTGCTTTAGTGGTTACATTTTTTCTTGATGATTGAATTCTCTGACTGGATTGAGTTGCTATTATTATTATTATTATCATTATTCATTACGCTCTTATATGATCAATTGCATTGAATGAAATGTAAATGGGCAACAAGATGCGCCACTAGCTTTTGATTCCTTTTACCTCATTTTTTAAAATTACTCATATGATCTGCAAGAGATAAAACAAGTCAACATTATGTTGACTTGCATTGTGAAACGCGTAGTGAATTTATAGTTGTGTGCGATGACAGAGGCAATTCTTGTCAAGTGGCTACCTGGGAGACGGGCAATGGGTTGTGCCCATAACACTATTATGTGGCTCAGATCAAGCAAGGATAAGCTTCTTATTGGATAAAGGATCACAAACCTTTAAAATTGATGCATCATCATTGGGCAGTTGGATAAAGGTTAATGTTGATCAGGCAGGGTTTTACAGAGTTAAATATGATGACAACTTGTCTGCCAAACTTAGATATGCAATAGAAAATAAACAGTTGTCAGCAATGGATGGATACGGTACTCTTCGATTTTAAATTCACTACTCATAGTCTTGTGCCAAAAGGGTAGTGGTTGTAATTTTATTTACTTGCTCAATGAACAGGAATTCTAGATGATTCATTCGCATTGTCTATGGCTGGCCAGCTGCCTTTGTCTTCTTTGCTTACATTGATGGGTGCTTATAGAGAGGAACTAGAATATATAGTGTTGTCCAACTTAATCAGCGTGATGATTCCCTCCCTTTTGATGCACTCATTTTTTCTTTATTTCTTATCATTAAAAAAAAAACACTTCAGACATGCTCTTCCTTAAGTTTTGCTTTTGATACCACAGGTTAGCTCTAAGGTTGCAAGAATTGTGGCTGATGCTGATAGCACATTGGGTGACAAAATTAAGATGTTTTTCATCAACCTTTTCCAGCATTCGGCAGAGTCAGTTTTTTACTTTTTTTTAGTTCTGTAAATCTACACTATAGATGGAGATATGTTTTAGAGGTGACATAATAGGCAAGTTGGGTAACAAGTCAAATATGATTTAATAAGTGTCAAATATGACTAAAATAATTATAATATTTTATTAATAATATAACTTTTTGAATAAAATGTTTTTAGGAGGTTTCTTGCCAGTTCAATTGATTCTTTATTAGAAACTGCCAACTCTAGTATGTTCATAAACATTTACATGCACAAAAGAAATAAAGGGAACTAAAATGTGCAAGAGTTAACAATTTTTGTCTCCATAATTGCAGTTATGCTGCAAACTAAATATTAGCAAGTGTCTAAATCACCAACCAAGGCTTGCTGCGGTTACCTTTTTTCGTCTTCTCTTACCAGTTTAGCAAATTGTTATTTTACTGTTTACAGCAAAATTAAAGTATGATGGTTAGAAAATTAAGTCGCATGATGGAAGTTTTCTTTGTTCGCTTTTATATCGTTCCAAGAACACTAAAGTGTTGAATCGTTCACAAAAATGAAATACCAATCACTAGCCGAATAATAAGGGTCATATGAGTGACGTAGCGCTTAAATAGTGGATCCTGATAAATAATTGCTAAAGATTTAAATAATTATTTTTTATTTTGTTTTTTAGGAGGATTGGTTTTGATCCTAAACAAGGGGAAAATCATTTGAATGCCTTGCTGAGAGGAGAACTTTTTACTACATTAGCAGTGTTGGGACATGAAGAAACACTAAAAGAAGCAAACAAGCGTTTCCAGGCATTCTTAGAAGACAGGAATACTCATCTACTTCCACCTGATATAAGAAGGGTTGATTTTTCTTTTTCATGACTATCTACTATCAGTTATATTTCTATACTACTATCTAATACATATTAGAGGGACAAAATAGTAATTTGATTAAATATTTTAAAATTAAGAGTTTTAAAACTCTTATAGCATGTGGTACAACTTTTTAAATCTAACCTAAATGTTTTTTTCTTTTTTACTTTGTCTCACATTGGTAGCCTTTAAGAATTAAAGTGAGATAGAGTGATTATAAAAGAAAAAACTCATCAAAACAAATGAATCACTTCTTAACATTTTTTAATACATTTGACCTTCTATGTGAGGAGTCCTTTTAAGTAATTACTAAATTAATAAAAAATTGTTTTTTGTTATGGTTATGACTCAAAACCAAAGCATACAAACCTTTAAAATCACTCAACTTTAAGTGTTGTGTTTCCCGATGCATTGTGTGGGTACTATACTAGTACATATATATCTACTGTAGTAGGATTTACTCTGGGTCTTCTCCTCCCTCAGGCCGTTTATGTTGCTGTGATGAAGAAGGTGACATCATCAGATAGATCGGGTTTTGACTTGCTTTTGAAAGTTTATAGAGAGACTGATCTAAGCCAAGAAAAAACTCGGATATTAGGTGATTATTACATTGTTGTAACTTGTAAGATGCATCATCTATGTACTTGATATTATCTGGTTTAATTGTAGGTGCCCTTGGATCTTGCTGTGATCCTGACATTATCCTTGAAATTCTTAACTTTTTGTTGACTTCTGAGGTATACAAATTTAACAATGCTTAAAAAGTAAAGTTAAATCTTTTTCTTCATCTGTTTTCCTGATAATTTGGCGTTTAGGTTCGAAGTCAAGATGTTGTGTTTGGACTGTCTGTTAGCAGAGAGGGACATGAAGTGGCTTGGAACTGGCTCAAGGTTTGTAATATTATGGTTTTAGAGCAAGTAGACAAGCGCGTATTCATAAACACTAGTAATTTACTCTGGTGCATTGCGGCCGCTTCATGTTGCTACATGTTAAAAAATGAAAAAAAAAATGCAAAACTTTTCCATGCTATGGAGAGTATTACTAAAATTCATTTGAAACAACGCAACGTACAAATTGCGATGGTATTGTTAAAGGATCAAATTACCAAAAGACATTTGAAAGGATCATCTACTAAGTACTGACATTATAGATAAAATTGTTAAACATTGTAAAAAAAACCCATGTTTGGCACATTAAACCGTAGAAAAAGCTAATGACCTTGAAATTTTATATAAAGATAAGAAAACCCTTCATGCATTGCGTCTTGCTTAGAAAAGGAAAACTTTTTACCTTTCTAACCCGAAGGCACCCCTCTCTTTCAAGAGGATTCGCGGCATGACATCAGCATGTGAGCGAAAAAAGGAGGGCCCGATATGTGGAATATATAAAATTGTTAAAATCTATGCTTTTGAAATTTATACCCCAGGCTTCAGAAAGTGTTCCAAGTGAACAGTTTCCTCTCAGCTTACTCTCACTAAACTAGAGTATATACAATTACCAGCAGCACATGTATTTCTTTAATAAACTGACAGTCTGATTCTGTATCGTTTCAGAACAACTGGGAACACATTACAAATACTTGGGGCCGTGGCTTTTTACTGACCCGCTTCGTGAGTGCTATCGTATCGCCGGTATATACCATTTTTCTTCAAATGCACAAGTTCAAAACTAGTAAATTCAAAGGAGGCATATAAGAAAATGGGTTATAAATTTCGTATTTGATTTTTGTAGTTTTCGTCTCACGAGAAGGTGAGGGAAGTGGAAGAGTTCTTTGCAAGCCATGGTGAGCAGCCTTCGATTGCAAGAACATTGAAGCAGAGTATCGAGCGCGTTCAGATCAACGCAAATTGGGTCAAGACCATTCGGAAGGAGAAAAACCTTGCGGATTGTGTCCAAGAGCTTGCATTCAGGAAGTATTAGCTTCTTTATAATTCCAGGTTTTTAAATTGCTTGATTTTAGACAGTGATGTTAACTTAAACTATTGATGCGCCTGCTTTACTATGAGACACAAAATGCTTGTAACGTGATGCTTGCTAAGATCCTTTGTTTTTGACACTTCTTTCTTGCCCATGAAATTCTATGGCTGATAAACTTAGGGGTGTATACAAAATCAGTTCTATCAAGCTTGAGCTTGGCTTGTTTTGACACCAAAGAATTTAAGCTTGGCTCGTTAGAAATTTTTTAAGTTGGACCATGCATTACCCTAGATCGAATAAAAAAACTAAATAGTAATTCCTTTAATACTCAATTAGCAACGTCGGTGGAGAAGACGTGGCTCATCACGATTTGTTGCATCAGAAAGGTGAGGACGGTGGCTCCGTAGGATATAAGGTTTTTAGCTTATTTGATTCTACATGCCATCGTTTAATACAAAAAAAAAAAATCTTATTTTCTCCGATGTGGGAAGCTAAGGCAAGAATTTTCTCTTTTTAAAATACTTGATATATCATAGGAAACAAAAATTGCTTAACTTTTGGATTTCCATTATGAGATCTGAATTAATGAAAACTTTGAGAGGATTAATTAATATTTTTTCCTCATAATTGTCTGCATTGCTCGATCTAGATTGTATTTCTTTTTTTTCGACTACTATCCTAATTTATGTTAAACATAATTGATTTCAACTATATATTCTGTCCGAACGATCCACAGTATTTAAAATCAATAGGTTTATAAATCGTTCATTTGAAAAACTTGAAACACTTCTTATTGGATGATCATGAAACTTGCCAAAAATCGAAATCTTGATCAATAGAGAAACAATATCACCATTTTTGTTCAATAAAACGTCAAAATGAATGATTGACTCATTAACTATTGCATGGGATGTTCATCTTTAACATATTTTTGCCTTCCCGCCTTAGAATGAAGTTGGTGTTGATGCTCGATTTATAGATATACAAAAGTGATTTATAGATATACTGACCCTCTCTTTCTTATTCTGACTCAACATTTCTTTCAGTTTTTAAACTCGGTTTGTATTAATAAGATAGATATTTTAAAACAAATAAACAATTTAATTGATAAATAGTCAATTTTTGATACAAGATCAAAAGCTTGTAGATACAAATTAGATTGAATTATTTCTAGTTACCAAAAAATAGTATATATATAGGGTTGACCAACATGTAAAAATAGTCTCTGTATAATAAGTATCAATAATAAAAATTTATTTTTGAAATTAGTTAGTAACATTAGATATTGTAATTACTCATAGTCTCATATTATTTTGTTAATAATATAATAACCATCTGTTAAATTACTATATGCAAAAGACAAAAGACAACGAGCAAAAGTCACTCGCATGTTACTGCATGACAGTACGATTAAAACTCACGTGTTATAGCGTAACGACACAATTAAAATAACTAAAAGTCATAGTGGATCAATTATGGAGTTTAAAATAAGAATAAAAAATAGTATTATGATTACAATAAAAGAATTTTTATATTATAAAAATGCTTTTATTTGAAAAGCATCCGACCAAAATTTACGTATGATTTTGTCGTCGCGTGTTGTGTTGGTGTCTTGAGTTTATACTATTAGTTATTAAATGAAAACGCATTATATTTATTCAACTCGTTTATGAACAAAATTTACATAGAAACTTAAATCAACTGAAAACGAACATGAACTAAGCATGAATTATCGTAAAATATAACTTTTACAAACAAGCCAACCAAGACATGACATATCTTTTAGGGGCAATTACATATAGGATTTGGTTCAAATAAGAACCCACCATTTTTGTGGTAACCTATTAACCCATTTGAGCCAATCAGATTCATACACATCATAGATTCCTTTTTGATTTTATGAGGGCATTATGGACATTTTATTAACACATTTAAGCCAATCAGATTTCACCCACATCATAAATATAATATCTATTTTCCTTTTTTTAAATCAAAGTTTCCCCCTTGATTTTTATACACTTATAACTTTTTTATACTATGTTATTTTTTTATAAAAATTACATCATTAAACTCGTTATATTTTTCTCGTTAATTCCATAATAGTCATGCCAATTTTTTTTTAAATTTTTTTCGAGCGTTTGTAATTACACCAACATAACGAACAATAAATATAATAATTTTCTCTCGTTTTTTCAAAATCTTTTCATCTTTAAAATGTTTTCGAGCGTTCGTGATTTTCTCTTATTTTTTCGTTTAACATGTTTTTTCGAGCGTTCGTAATTTTATCTCATTTTTTCGTTTAAAATGTTTCAAAATCTCGTTTAACATGTTTAACATCTTTAAAATGTTTTCGAGCGTTCGTAATTTTCTCTCATTTTTTCGTTTAACATGTTTTTTCGAGCGTTTTTAATTTTATCTCATTTTTTCGTTTTAAAATGTTTCAAAATCAGTGTAAAAAATGCATTTCGTTACATCAGTGTAAAACATCGTTGCATCAGTGTAAAATGTCGCTGCATCAGTGCAAATTACGAAAATTTTAAAAAATTATACTTGAATTAAAGATAAAAAAGTGACAAATTTAATGGTGAAATTTTTATACAAAAATAATAATGCATATAAAAGTTATGAGTGTTTAAAAAATTGTGGGGTAAACTTTTTTTAAAAAAGAAATCAAGTACACCCATCAAATCAGTGTAAAAAAATGCATTTCGTTACATCAGTGTAAAACATTGTTGCATCAGTGTAAAATGTCGCTACATCAGTGCAAATTACGAAAATTTTAAAAAAAATTGAAAAAATTATACTTGAATTAAAGATAAAAAAGTGACAAATTTAATGGTGAAATTTTTATAAAAAAATATTAATGCATATAAAAGTTATGAGTGTATAAAAAATTGTGGGGTAAACTTTTTTTAAAAAAGAAATCAAGTACACCCATCAAATCAGTGTAAAAAAATGCATTTCGTTACATTAGTGTAAAACATCGTTGCATCAGTGTAAAATGTCGCTACATCAGTGAAAATTACGAAAATTTTAAAAAAATTTGAAAAAATTATACTTGAATTAAAGATAAAAAAGTGACAAATTTAATGGTGAAATTTTTATAAAATAATAATAATGTATATAAAAGTTATGAGTGTTTAAAAAATTGGGGGGTAAACTTCTTTTAAAAAAGGAATCAAGTACAACCTCACCAAATGTCTAAAATGCCCTTAAACAAATCTCATCCACATATTTTTTTGACTTTTTCAGATTGAATATGGACCACACATTTCAAAAAGCTTTTTTTTAACAACCAATCAAAATGAGTTAATAGGTTTACACACTTGGAGTGGGTTACCATTTGAACCTTTCCCATTACATATATTCTCCTATAAAATTCATAAATTACATATATACCTGATATAAAAAATAATTATATATATCATCTTACCTAACTTATTAAATTACATATATCTCCTTATCTAAAGGTTTTAATTACATATATCCTCAGATCCTCTTATCTTATGAAGTAAATTTATAAAATAAGAGGATATATGTAATTTAAATTTTGAATGTAATTATAGTTGTAAATAATCCTAATTTTTAAACATGTTTTATTTGCAAAATCTTAAATCTGATTATTTTGTTGTATTTAAATTATGTTTTGAGGTTGTTATGAATTGCCGCATTAGTCACACTTGCCGTCTGTCTAACTAACTCATTATCTTTAGAGCAAATTACGGTTTTGACTCGTGTGGTTTAAATAACTAAAGGTTAAGCCCCTGTTGTTTAATAAACTAACAGTTTTTGCCATCAACCATAATTAGGTTTGAGGGCCAAAACTATTAGTTGTTTAAACCGCATAGGTTTGATAAAAGATTTTATTTTGGTTGTAAGCTACTTATAAAAAATTTGACAAACCTCATCATTGATGTGGCCCTTGTTCTTTTTTTAATTTTTGTTAATTACACTTAGGTTCCTCTAATTTACTAAATTTTCTTTCAATATTTAATCTTTTTTCTACTTATTTTATTTAAACTTTTCTTTATTATAATTTAGTCTTTTCTTTATACACGCGATCGTATTTGTGTTTTAATAATCCGAATCAAGGCGGAATTCACGTAGAAACGTGCGAGGAAAACCACTAGTTTACTTTTTTCAAGCCATTTTCATTTTCTCCATTTGAAACAAAAAACCTAGAAATCTATTGAAACAAAAACCTAGAATCAAAATTTGCAGGCTTTTTGTAAGAGCAAATTTGCGGAGATGGGTCGATTCCAATGGCTGGAGGCGATGCTGCCGTTAGGAATTATTGCCGGTATGCTTTGCATCGCCGGAAATGTTCAGTATACCATCCACAAAGCTGCCCATGGCCGCGTGAGTCCTTTCGTCGTTAATCGATCGGATCTGTAAATTCTTGTATTAATTTTTCTTCTTAATTTATGACAGCCGAAGCACATTGGTAATGATATGTGGGACGTAGCCATGGAAAGACGAGACAAGAAAATCAACGATGAAAAACTTTATTCTGCTAGCAATTAGGGTTTCTTCTTTTAAGGTTTGATTCCTCACAAATTAGTTACTTTCACCAGTTCTTTGTTCAATTATAGTACTATAACATCCATCTTCAGCCAATATTGAAATTTTAGGGTTACATTTGATGAGTTGTTATCTTAGTATGTACAATAAGAATCACAATAATTTATAGTAGCAATATTATTGAGTTTCTGTTGATTTCAGTGGTATTACAGTTGAATGGTGGATGATCTCAGGCTTAAATATGCAACCTGCAGAAAATTGGTGTTAAATTGGGAAACCTAAGCCTGCTGTTTTTTTAGTTAATATAAAAATCTTAAATGCATGAAGTTTTATCCTAGACTAGATGTGTTGTGGTTATGCATGGCAAAATAGGCGGGTTGGGTCGGGCTGGGTAACGGGTCAGAACGGGTTTGGGTCAGGATGGGTGTGGGTCAGAACGGGTTTTAAGCAAAATCAATTCGGGTCTAAATGGATTATTCTCAAAAAACATCAATTTAATTGAACTTTAGATGTGTCATAAGTAAATAAATAGTCCATTTGGATAATTTTTAGTGATTTTATCATCAAATATGTATTTAATCATTCTTAAATATTTGAATCCATTGCATTTACATACTTTTTTGGTTACCCATCTTGACCCGCATTGTGTTCAAGTGCTACCCATCTCAACCCATCTAATATTATGATGTTACCCATTTCAACCCATTATACTACAATTGTTTACCCAAACCAACCCATTTCCTTTGACATGGGTAATAATTGCCACCTCTAGTTGTGGTATTCTAGAAGTTGTATATTCATGAAGCTAATTTTGAAAAGATAAAATAGACTAAACAGAGTATTCGTAGCAAGTTTAACAAATGCTAAACATTTCACTATTCAATTAGGTACTTTTTTTGTTTATATGACTCAAGATCCTACAAATAACCATGCTACTAGTGGGATTTACTTGGTATGGTTGTTGTTGTTTATATAACCAAAAAGTTGAACTGTATTAAGAAAACAAGACACAAATTTAACACCCTGAAATTAATTTCTAGTTCAAACTTTTAACACATAAACAGTACCATGTCATCTTTTTTTGTACTTCATCCTCTACTAGTCTACTTGCCCTTTCCATTGCAGATTGCAATTTGGTATAATTATTTAAAAGTTTCATTTTTGTTTGTCCTTGGATGACTATGTTTCTCTATCATGTTAGCAATGCAACCTTCCTTATGATGTTTTGGATAATATAACTTACATTTAAGTCTCCTATCAAAATAAGGTTAAACAAACAAACTTGCCCAGTATATTCCCACTTTTCAGTAGGGTTTGGGGGGAAGATAGAGAGGCTGCTTCGAAGGAGCCTCCGGCTCAAGCTATCGTTTGAAGTTAATCATCCCAACGCTTTTAACTTAATTTTCACAAAATAAGTAAAATAATGTTAAAATTCGTGCAATTTTACTTTTTCTCTTGAGGCCCACAAATAACCTTTCAAAATAAGGTTAATGGTTCTGTTTTGCAATTGAATATATTTTTTGTTCATTTGTTTAAAATCCATCTTTAATCTACATATTGCAGTAACAATAAATTAGATTAGAGGAGCAATTGCCTGGAAGAGGTGTAGTTATACTATGTTGAGCCTTGGTTTGGTTCATTGATGTAGAAATGGTGAGCTTTGGTATGTGATTCAGGATACAGTTTGATGGATCTTGGTTTAAAATTGCGCGCAAGTTGCACGCGTATTGCGGTATTGCGCCCGATTGAATGCAACGCAACAATTGATGCGATTGGATTACAGGATGCGGTACTATTGCGCCATAAATCACAAATTGCGTTTTTTTTTTTTTTAATTTAGACCAATTGGTGGGTTGGAATTGAGCGTCAAATTAGAAATTGTAGGTTGGCCAAAACAATCGTGGAAATCAAAACGTCCCATAGGAACTCGGTATCAACCTATTAATTCTTTAAATTGGTTTATTTCTTCTGGGTTCTTCAATTGTCAACAATTTCATCTTCAATTGTTAAAAAATTACCAGGTATATTCCGATTAAAACTACTCTGTAAAGTCAAATTGCTTTTAATTGTCGACATTCAATTTGATATTTGATTTTGATTCTATTTCACTAAAATTGTAAGTGATTAAATTCAATTTGATGTTTGATTTACTGCACAAGATCTTCCATTTTTTTATTTGATTTTAGTATGTGATTAGTTCATAAATCAGACTTTATATTCTTCATTCGTGAGCAACTTCTGTTTAGTGTTAGAGATAGTTTTATAAGTTCACTGCACAAAATCTTTCATTTTTTATTTAACATTTAGTTTTTATTAATTTGCTCAAATTATGTTGAATGCTGATAATTACCAAATTTTGTATGTAATTAGAAGACATTGATATGCTTTATATTTTTGTGTTATGTTAACAAAAAAAAAGTATAGTTTTTGCTTGAAGTTTACCTTATTGTTAATTTAGAATGTTCATATATTTAGTTTTTCTAAAATATCTTGAATATATGTATTTTGTGATAAGTACCACATTCCACACGTGATGCGTTCGCATCACGCAACACGCATCACGCAACGGCTTTTTTAAACAATCGCATCGGTTCGCATCGCGCAATTTAAAACCAAGTGATGGATACAGATAATGAGTTTCATATTTCTATGGCCTTCATATTCATCAAAGGCCACATGAAATCTGTTTGATTTGATGAACTAGGATGAGAAGAGTAGTAGAATTTGCAATACAAGAATAGCTGAATAGGCTTTTCTGAATTTAAAAAGCATGTTGTATATTCAAAAGTGCTTTGAGTCCACACCTAGGTGCTCTGGTGTGACGAGATCTAGGTGCTTCAGACAAATGCAAGGCGGTTCACTCATTTTTTTCGTACGTTCTTTTTTTAATTCTATGTTTCGAATTGTATAAATTATTATTGCTTTTAAAATTTTTAATTTAATAATTTTATTAAAAAAAGTTTAATTGCTAATTGCATTAGCTTTTTTTTAATTATATTGAATAATAATATATCAGGCTGTCTTCATTTTTTAATGCAATTTATATAATCTGTAAATTTTTAAAAGTTGCACTTTTTTTTGCAACTAGGCAATGTGTGAGCCCTTTGAGCCTTACCTTTGACCACCTAGAAAACAGTGGTTTACCCAAGATCGATTTCATGTGTTTAGTCTTCACTCTTCATGGTTGGAATTGAACGTGATTAAAGTGAATATGAGAGATTAGAATGAATCATAAAAGAATTACTTAAAAGCACAATTGATTCAAGAAAAGAACCATTGTTTATTTACAGACAACATATGTATATATATATATATATATAGAAAGAAAAGCAACAGCCCCCATGGTGGTTAATAAACAGCTGGTTCTTTACGTGTGCAGATCCACACTTCTTTTTTTCCTTGGCTGTGTTGCTTTCTTTTCCTCTATAACCCTAAGTTATAATTTACACATAAACTAGAATATATGGGCTGCAGTGTTTAATAATCCAAATAGAGCCCATTATTCCTAAACAACATATATTTAAACTTTGACCCATAGATAAATAATATTAAGTTAAATAACAAACTCAAACTTGATGGATTAAAATGCCAACAAAGGATACTTGCATGTTTATCTGACACGGATATTCAACACATGTTTCTTGATTTTAGAGGTTCATTTTTCTCTTAGTTTGAAAACTGAACACCCCTACTATAGAAAACATTCATGTAAATATGTAATGTATTTGTAAGCTGAATAATCTTGTTCACAACATATTACATGTATAAATGCATGATTGATTACAATGATCTTTTGAAGGAAACATAAATGTATGATTAATTTTGTTTTGCATGGTTGTTGATTTGCTTTTAGTTTCTCACCAGCTGGATGGCAGATCCTATATTAACTGTATAAACTGTAATTAGATGTTACAAGAACGGTTTTACATGTTAGTACAAAAATCAATGAAAATGGTCAAATTAGCTGTTTTTCTACAGAAAAAATAAATTAACATAAATTATTATAATTTCAAATAATCTGTCATTTGTGTCAACAGAAAACCCTATATGTCAATAGCATTGAAGTTTTTATCACAGGAATCAAGGATATCAGATTTCCTCCCCAGTCCCCCCCCCCCCCCACACACACACACACAATGGGGGCCAGGGAGGAGTATACTGTAGTGAAGAAACTACAACAAACCTGATCCGTCATTTTTATTCTGTCAATACAAACAAAATTCTGATCTGGATTTTTAGTTGCTGATATGGTGTATGGTTTACAGGAAGCTTTGGCAATTTGATGCAAGTAATAAAGAAAGAGTGGCAATATGTTTACTTTTCTTGTTATGTTGAAAAAAGAGTTTGGAATTTGTACGATTTGATTTGTGAAATTGGTGGTGTTCTGCAGAATGTTTGCTGCATTATATGCTTCTTACTGTACAAGTTTTATGAAGCCGCGTATACCCTTGAGCTGAATCCAACTCTTTTTAACTTTGAAATAAATGAATCTTTATCATTAATTATCAATAATTGTATACAGGATGCTGGTTGGTGAATCTGTAATCAGAAATCAGTTTAGTCGTTTCATTTGATTATTCATCTCTGTCCCCGCGATGGTGGTCTAGTGGTAAAGAGGTGGGAATCTGTAATGGAGGTCTAGGGCTCAAAGCCCAGCACCATCCAATTTTCCCTGAATCACGCAATTTACCTCCCTCATGTTGGCTGTGGAACCGGTCGGTGAGGGGCCCCTAATGGTGGCGTTTACCTTTTTTTTTATGATTATTCATCTCTGCTTTTAGGCACATATGGTTATATCCACCTCAATGTCAACTATCTGATTGATCAAATTCATCAAGTGGGTTGGGACTTGGGACTTGCATCTCTACAAGTTACATTAGTACCTTAAAAAGCTTACCCAATGTTGCACCATTTTGTAGTATTATGTGGGGATAACTTTACACAAATGTAATCAATTTCTCAAACTGTCTCAATCAAGTCACTGAAACTTTTTTTTTGTCTCAATTAGGTTATTCAACTTAGTATATGTGTTCTAATCCTATATAAATATCCTAAATGGCAGATTATTGCTAATTTTCTACATATTTAACTTATTTAATATGTTAAACGGTGATATAATCATATTATAAAACAAATAATAAATAAAAAATATATAAAATCATCCACATTTACGCAATATATTTGGAAAAAATAAGTTTTTCAAACAATGTGTGTCAATATTTAACGTTTGAAACTTGATTTTTTTCAAATCTCATGCGTAAATATGGATAATTTTTAATTCGTTATCTACTTTATAAAATGACTAGGTTAGCACCCGTGTGTTACACGAATATAAAAAGATTCATATATCATTATGTAGCTTAAATTCATAATTAATAGAGACAACATCAAATTACAATCATTTTAAGAAAAGTTGATTTATTTTCATAAATTTGTAAATATTTCTTTATATACACCATTTATTGTTTGATTACCAACTTTACCATCTCTATCTAATATTAGTAACTTAACTCCACCGTCACATACAATTGTTCATGTGTGAAAACCGGTTCCTTTAAATATAAACCAACTCTCGATAGGGACTGGCCTTGACTTTTGTTAATTGTCATTGCAAAATACACAGATAATGGGAAATTGCCTTCTCTAAAACTTGTAAGGAATCTTTTTATCTGTTGGTATCAAATTAATTCTTGGAATAAATGTGCGAGTACCAATATTACTTCAAGGGATTAAATGATTTAAATAAAGGAATAATAAATCAATCAATCAATTTTTCAATTTTAATTTTTTGGATATTTTGAATTTAATTTTTTTAAATCATATACCTCATCTCTAACATGCAGCAAAAATAAAGGCCATGCAATTTAATATTTGTCATTAAGGCCTTGAATTTAAGTATGCATGTGGGAGTGAAATAAAACTCAAAAGATGTTAGTTTGTGAGTGATTGATTGTTTAAGCTCTACCCAATGAAGTTGACAGTTGACTTACAAAGACCAATTTATAGCTGAAAAATGAGGCATACCTTCTGATCAAGAGCGAGCCACTCATTGGTTGATTCATGGGTGACTGAAGAAGTTGGTACTTGAAATAAGCTTGATGAGGATTCAAGAGAGGGATATGTTTTTTGGTAGAATTCTGATTGAACATAACAAAAGTGAACATAAACATCATTACAGGAATAAATTGTAGCCTACATACGAGCACGTTCCTCAGGTTTTTTCAGAAGTTCTAACTTGTCAATTAATGCATTTTCTAAGCGTAGAAGTAAGTTAAAGATCACCCAAAATGTATAAAAGTAGAAATACAATATAATCAACAGCCACAAATAAGGATATCCCTTCTTACGAATCGGAAAAGCCTAGAAAATATTTAATTAGTTGAACCCAATGTGTAAAACTAATTACATCAGTTACTCCGTCTGCCTGAAGTTCAATGGCTTTATCCAAAATATCTCCCTAAAAGAAATAACAAACTTGAGGAAAACAGACAGTATTGTTTTATAGTTTGTATATAAAACAAAAACATACCACTATCAAGCCACACTTAATTTATACTTCAGCTTGCATTCATCCTACCGTATCAAAAATACACATATTAGCAAGTCAAATCAATGCAACAATAAAAACAAAATAAAACATGAGCACCTCTGTATTTGAAATGGTGTTGATAGATATAGACTCGGTTTTGTCAAGATTCTATATATATTTGAAGCATGATATCAGTAGTTCCTGGGTTAAAAAAACATATTAATGATCCCAATCAAGTTTAAATTCATAATCACGATTAATAGTTAAATTGTGTTTCCGTTTTTATAATTACCTGTAACTTGCATTATGTCATAATTTTGATTAGCACCAGATATCCTTATTCTCACAAAAATACCAACAATTTTGCTAGAAAATGATTCAGTATCATCAAGTAAATCCTATGCCAAATTTCGTTTTAAGGAAATAATTAAGTTTATATTATGCATATCAATTGCAGCATAATCCTCACGATTGAATTGACTTTCTTGATCAGCTTTCTTGCGGTTTTTACGTTTTGTTTTCTCAAACATCTACCTATATTTGAATTAGTATTGTAATGTTTGTTCTAAAGTTTTTTGTTAACATGTTACAAATAAATTATAGTTCAATTTTGTAAAACTCACCAAATCTGCAATCCCGTAAGATACAACTCAACTTATTTGACAATCGAGCAAAATTTTAAGCAATGCAAAATCTCACTGTGCAAGGTATACCTCAATATTGGTCTAGCAGTGGAAATTTCTTCATTAGGGTACGCTGATATTACAAAGTCCTGTTAATTATTCAGCAAAATCCACAGGAGGCAAACATGACAATTGCATTTACGCATCCTGTGCAAGGATGCATAAATCTGCAACATAAATATATAAAAGATAATCAAACTCTATCAGATAGAAAAGATGGCAATGTCAAAACATCTACTTACAAATGAGTTGATTTTTATATTTTAACTTGTCACGTGAATTAAGCTACAATATTTAGATATGAAAACAGATTAAGGGGTCGAACGGGCCAGATGGGTCAACATCATTCGAATAGATAAACTTGGTAATCGTATGTTTTTATTGTATATTCTAAATCTTCAACTCACCTTATTTTCCAATCTTCCCAATCCGCCCATATAGCATTCTTAAGAATAAGCTAAGAAGGAACTTAAGAAACTACGAGACAAGTTTCAATTGACTAACCCAAGAATCAAAGCATGGAGACAAGGCCTGTTGAGTTTTTGGACCAGCTGTGAAAGCTGAGAATGCATGCCTGATGGGTTCTTGAGCTGCAACTGTGACATGGCCATGTTTCTAAAACCTCCATAAACCTAATCTTTCATTAGAGGAATGCCAAGGTACTTTGCATGTGTGCGAATCTGCTTCAAAATAGATCATATTTTCGTATGGGTCGTAACAGGTTGGGTTGACCTACAAAACTTATATCCACCTTTTTGTTTGTTATATATAATTAGCGTGTCCACAAACTACATTATTACATCATTATAACGCCCTTTTTAGCTAATTTGTTTAATCTGTTAAGTAATAACACATACACCAAATCGACTCATTCACAAGAAAAAATAACTAAAAGTAATGTAAAAGAAAACAATACCTGATGGGTGCGGCCTCTTTCTAACCTCCATTCAACTAATGCACATCCACCACCAGCAAGTATCTCAACTACTAATGCACATTCAGTTGTATTGCAAGATGGTATCATTGAGTATTTAAAAGATCAAAACAAAAAAAAAAAAAAAAAAAAAAAACCGCCTAAGAGCTTTCATTTTCACCAAGATCATGAACAACCACAAAATTTGAAATAGGACTATTCCTCCGATCTCAAGTGTTACTAAATCACACAACATTTTTCAGTTATAACAACGAACTTGACATTAAAGAAAGATTAGGGTTTCGCACCCTCAAGAATTAGTAGGTGGTGTTTTGAACAACAGATCAATTATTCTCCTCTAAAATCATGAACCTCATATGGTTAATTAGTGAAAATGTGGAATAAAAGCAAGTAATCAAGCGCATAAACTTACTAAGATGATTGATTTGGATATGGACCTCGTCATGTTGATTTCTTCATGCTGCTTCCGCGGGAAATTTTTTTTGAAATGGTATATTTTATAAAAAAATTAGGATAATGGTGAAGTAAAAAAAAAAAAAAAGGAAAATGGTTAAACCGAGATTCCTAGTTGTGGTTTAGGAGTAAATTTTAATTTACAAATCTGAACTTTGCAGGTGAACCACAATTCACAGTTGCGGTTTATGACAAAACTATTAATCCGCAATTCATAGTTGCGGTTTAGGAACAAAGCAAACGTTAAGGTTAGCTTCAACTTTGGATTCTCTTCTTCTCTTCTCATGAAAATAATGCATCCAAATGATAGCCTGCCACTTTCACATGCATGTAACTCTTTAAATGGTAGTCTGCTACTCTTGAAATGATATCCTGCCACTCTTGAAAATAATGAATTATAGTCTGTCACTTTCACATGAATGCAACACCTATTCACATGCATCCCTCACCAGAATTAACTTTTGACCAAATCATGCCTGAATTGATTTTATTTTATCATTTATATAATAATGTAAAAATGAAAGATAAAAAAATATATATAATAAGTAGATTGAATTTGAAAAATATAAAACGTAGTGCTAATGTTAGAATTTAATTATTCAATATTTTTATAAATAAACTCAAACAAACATGAAATATAACAAGTAGATAGAAATTGAAAAAATTTATTACATGAACTGAATTAAAAGTTACAATCTAAGTAGTTATCTAATGTCTATGCGGATAGCGCATAAGACAGCCAGAGGTGCCACAACCAACTGGTTTTGGACTTCGTCATGGTTGTATGCGTCTTGGTTGTGGTTGTTCGGGTTCATTATCATTTGGTGGACTGGAGCCTTCGGGTTGAGTCAGCTGTAGGTCCAAGCTTATTTGAACAGGAGTTAAATGTTGGTAGCGAGACTGTTGTACACTAAGACCGGTATAATCATAATTCTGGAAGGGTCCTTGCTGGTCTGAGTACATGCCGGAATCACATCACTAGAAGGAGTGCAGTCAAACAATGAGGATACCCAATTGTTTTGTTGGTTGTTGTTAACATTCAACTGAGTACCTAATTGAATGTTTGATGATCCATGTCCAACAAATTGGGATGAAGATCGATAACCTTCTTCCCAATTTGAGGTACCCTCCCCATAGTTAAGTGTTGCCCCTTCAAAATGTTGGGGCCCCTCCCCCTCATCATCATCATCCTGTACGAGGTTTACCCGAGTTCTTTGTCAACCACGACGCCCCCAATCACGCGGAGCACGTTGGGGGTGAGTATTATCCGGTCCTAGATCCGGTTCATTTGCCTGTACACACGAAGGCTGATCAATATGATTAATTGATCCAATTAGTTGAGAAGCCATGCCTTGGACCCCTCCAAAATTTTTGTAGTAATGATCAGGGCCCATGTTTCGCATTCTGAGTGCTTCTTGACCAATGAAGCCTAATCCATCAACCTGCAAAACCAAAATAATTAAAAGCTATACACTACTTATTTAATAATTATAATTCTACATTAGTAATTATACTAACCAAGTATCTTGCAGTTCCACCGTGATCATCGAATCCAGTATGGATAACACCATGGACTTGTCTCGGGTCTTTTATATAAAGTACGGTATGCCGATGGAACCAATCATTGTATGTATGGTGTGCCGTAGGTGTGTTGGTTGGGACACCTTCCACCATATTTTCGCATCTATGGTTCCAATTTTCGACATATAATGCATGATGAACAGACCAGTCTGTTTCCAACCTCCCTTTCCGTTGTGTTTTACGGAGTTTGCGAAGCACTTCACGAGAAAAAAGGAATGGGGCAGGGACCTCCTGAAGAAATCCAAATTGCCTCATCACCCTTTCAACCGGATGATATTCAACTACGTTCCAATAAATTAAAAAACATCGTGACTTCCAACTGTTTATGCCTGCTTTGCACATTTCTGGGAGTCTTTGCATCACGTCCCGATAAGGCATCCAATCAAACTGTCAACATAAAAATATGTTAATATTTAGTATTTAAAATCATTTAATAAAACAGTTATGATAAAGAAATAATACATCGGACTCTCTTAGATTCTGTAACGTTGTACGGTGGGCCTTTATCACGTGTGAAGGAGTCTCTGCTCTACTAATGTGATGCTCTACCCACCTTCAGGAAGACAACAATAATTATTATAATATTAATATTTTCATAAGTATTACAATAATATGTAACTACCTTGCACCGTATGGTTTTTTCCAGTCTATTTGCTCATCCACAATTTTGGGTGCTAACGGTCGAATCCGGGTCCATGCCCATATTTGTAGCAGTGACATTGGGCCGCCAATAATTGATTTTTGTGGGTTGGTTCCCTTATAGAGTTCTCTATACAATGACGCTAAGGCGGCAGCACCCCAACTCAGTTGCCGACTATCAGTTAAATGACTTAATAAATGTAATGACACGTACCCATTATTTGTATCTGCTAATACATTGTTAGTAACCAGTATTAGGCAAACACAACGAGCACGCTGCATACATTCTTCATCTGTTGAATCACCAGTTATTGGGTTCTCTAACATAAAACTTAGCATATTACCGAGTTTTAGCAAATGTTTTCTATAATCATTCGGTTGTGTATCATAACCTAAGTAAGTTAAACACATATGCCTTCTTTCATCGTAGGTGTACGAACCCTCAACCCCAGTTAATGCCACCCCCTCAATGGGTAACCCCCATAGAATATTAACATCCTCCAAAGTTACTGTGGCCTCACCAAATGGCAAGTGAAATATGTTTTTTTCGGGCCGCCACCTCTCAACTAGTGCTTCTATCAACGCTCGATCAAGTCTCCAATAGCCACATCGTATGACACCCCCAAAACCAAATAAACTAATGTACCTTAAAACTTTACCCGTAAGAGTAATGTGTTTGTCATAGATTAGATCCCAAAATGAACCGTCGCCACGTCTATAATCCATTGTACAACTCTCCCCCTCTTGTGGATTTAGGAACAAATTTCTGGCCCGGTGTTCGGCTCCTATGTACAACAGGCGGCCATCCATTGGACCCGGGATAAGATGCAAGTTCATGTTCATTGTAAGTAATTGGTTGGAATTAGTGATTGATAGTAAGTAATTGGTAGCAATTGATAATTGATTGAAGTGTTGGTTGAGACGATAGGCGTGGATGAGTATTTATAATATGACGAACCATTTTTAATAGATGAAAGATAATTTCCTGCAACAATCTTTCATAAATAATTGAAGCATTTCATAAATAATTGAAGCTATTCAACCAACATGCCAAAAAGTAGAGTTATTTTTGAAAATACCACTCAAACAAGATCAAAGAAAATTGCCTGCGACCGCCAATCGTGCCTGCAACCCATTTATGACCACTTATGACATGGATGAAACTATTCAACCAACTTGCCAAAAAGATGCTTTAATCACATGCATGGAACGATTCAATTAAACCCCCTTTCATGAAATACAATTATTCAACCACTGTTAATGTTAGAATTTAATTATTCCTCTACTTTTTATAAATAAACTTAAACAAACATGAAATACAAACTCAAACAAATAGTTTTTAACAAAGTACTTATTAAAAAGTAGAGTTCACAATTAGTTTAGTTTACTTCCAATGACAGTCATCGTTTGTCCATTCTGAATCTGATGAGTGCTCTCCAGGATACGGGTCATGGTAGTAATCATCTGGTTCAATTTCTTTCCCTTCGAATTCATTTTCATAAACACTCTTCAGTACATCGGGATCTTCTAACAATTCAGGGTTCATTTGGTCAAAAGTTAACTCTGGTGAGAGATGTTCCTTTGTTTCATTCACTTCCACTGAAAAGCATTTAGGTTGAGGAAGATCACATGATGCCTAAACAACCTAAAAAACATTTAAGTAAGTGAACAAACAAAAGAAATATTGTATCTTGAAACTAAATATGTAAACGCTTACACAATGTAGGATCCACGTGGTGCAAATAAAACGGTAGTAAGTAGGAGCATGACATAGGTAGCATAACACCTTAGATATGTCGTTTCTTGGACTGGTAGCATATACAAGGAACGGATTGGTGCTAGAACTGGTATTCCCCTTACTTTGGGTCAGACGAGAGGATGATGATTCCATTTTACTAGGTGGTGAATTAGACATTAGGAATGGATGAGTGCATTTTTTCCTTCCTCATACATTGGCTTTTATAAACAAAACGTAAGGGTTATAATGGTAGTTTCAAAAAGGATATTGAATTCATTTGTTAATATCATTAAAATATTAACCTAAAAATAATGGTCATATTATTATTTAAAAAAAATATGTCAAATGAACCATTTATCAACTATAAATAGAACCTTTCTTCTTCCTCATTCAGACAAATCTTTCCTTTCTCATTCAAATGGCTTCTTTGCCATTCAATCCATTTGTGGTACAGTTATATTATGGGGGTGAAGTGTCATACACATAAGGGGTTGTTTTAGCTGCTCCGGGAACTCGTTGCACTTCGTTTTTAGTTACTTATCAGACCAATTATTCCGAGTTGGTTGACAACATATGTAGATGTGTTCAAATTGACAGTCAATCTTGTTGTCTAGACTTAACACTCTACTATGAATACAATGGAGGTTCATATACCTCACATATTCAACAGGAAAGTGATATGTATTTAATATACCAACTAGCTTCTCTTATTCCGGGTTACACATGTAAAATTCATGCTACGTGGACGACGATAGTTCCCAACTTGCATCAACATGAATATGGTAGTTCCTCAACCATTGCAGAGAACTCCGAAGGTTATTTTACTTCCTTTTTAATTATTTTTATCACCCTAATAGTATGTTGTAAATGCTAATACAATAATTTTTTTTGTAAGACTCTTCTGCGGAAGAAATTGAAGAAATAGAAGAGAGTGAACCCTCTCTTTCTGAATATGAATAAGAAGACGACAAACCAATCCCTCCTTTGCCTCAGCAACAAAGTCAGGGACTTACCCATTTTCCCGGACTTAATGTTGTTGGTAGAGGAATGGATGAAGACCATATTCCCCTGGATAATTTTGGGGAAGATGAAATGGAGTTTTGGGACGAAAAAGATCCAGAAATACGTTTAAATATGTATTTCACTTCAAAAAAACAAGTTGATAACACCGTTAGAATGTGGAATATCAGCCAGAACAGAGAGATATTTATGACAGATACCCGACCAAAAGTCTTGACAGCCAAATGTAAAAGTATCAAGCAAACCAACAACAAACAGTACAAAACCTCTCAACCATGTCTATGGACATGCACAACAAGAAAATTAAAAGATTCCAATTGTTTCAAAATGACAACATGGACACCGCTCACTCATGTTTCACCACTGTTACTCGCAACAATAACCGGGCCCTAAGATCAAAAGTTGTAGCAGCCCACATCCAAGAACAAGTTCTTGCAGATTTATCTTACGCTGTGAAACAAATTCAGTCTCTAATCAAAGAGAAACTGAACGTTGATATCACTTACGGCAAGGCTTGGGCTACCAAAAAAAAGCCATCGAAAACATATACGGTACCTGGGATGAAAACTTCCATGAATAAGCTACATAATGGCACTACAACAAGCTAACCATGGTACCATTGTCCAGTGGTTACATCATCCCAGTAGTACAAGTGACTACTCAGTATTCAAGTATGTATTTTGGGCGTTCCGTCCAAGTATCGAAGCATTTAGTTTTTGCATTCCTGTAATCTCTATAGATGCCACCCATCTAAGGGGAACTTACAAGGGAAAATATTGATGGCGGTTTCCAAAAATGCAAACAACATGATCTTGCCGATTGCGTACGCATTGGTGGATGAAGAAACAAACGAGAGCTGGAAGTGGTTTCTTCAAAAATTTGCCGAGAATGTTGAAGACCCTGCAAGGCGAACATTGTGTGTAATTTCTGACAGGCATGCCGGTATAAAACACGCCATGGATAATTTAGAATCCTGGAAGGAACCCCATGCGTACCATCGATTTTGTCTAAGGCATGTGAGAAGCAATTTCATGGCGAAATTCAAGAGTGTGAGCTTGAAAAGGATGTGTTGGGAGATCGGAAGCACAACACAAGATAGAAAGTATGAACGCATTATGGATGAACTTAAGGCAAACAAACAAGCGTGGCAGTACCTAAAAGAAATCGATAAAACAAAATGGACAGTCATGTATGACTGTAGGAATCGCCGATGGGGTATACTCACCACGAACATATCGGAAAGCATGAACAATGTGTTACGTGGTGCCAGGATGCTCCCAATAAAGGCATTAATTGAATATACCTTTAAGAGAGAAGTTGAACAATACGCCATACACTACACAATCGCGTATAATTGCTCAACGGACTTTCCTCACCGCATGTGGACACTCTTCCATACACGTGAAATAAGGGCTCGTCAACACATGGTATACCCTTATTCAGCACGTCATCAAAGGTTCATGGTGGAGACCCCTCTACAAACATCGGACGAATCTGGCTATAGTCCTTATACAGTAGAATTCAAGGAAAAAACTTCCTCTTGTGGTAAGTGGCAAATTTACCGGTTCCCATGTAGCCATGCAATTGCAGTTTGCCACCACCTACGTGAAAGCCCAAGAACAACTGCGGACCCAAGGTTTTTTACAGAAACATATCGTGCACAATACAACAACCAGTATTTTCCGGTGTCTCATAAAGAAGATTGGTTGTACGCCGGTTGGCGAATCATTGGGGACCCATCAAAGATAACCATATTAAGGGGAAGACGACGTGCGATGAGGATGCATAACGAGATGGACGCCAGCTACGCAGAGGAAAGGACAGGTCGTAGGTGTTCTGGTTGTAAAAGAACGGGTCACAGGATCAACAGTTGTCCATACCGACAAAACTAGTTATTGTATCTTTTTATCATGTATGTGAGTTTCTGTTTGTTTTATTTCATGTTTTTAATATTACTAGTGGTTTTCAGTTTATTTTATTTAATGTTTCTCGGTTTTAGTATTTTTAGGTGTAAAATAATCTTTAGATTACTTTAAAATAATTTAATGAAGTATTTATAGTTGATTACATTTAAACACTTTAAAAATTGAGTAAATAATTGTTTAATTTAAATTATATACTAGAAGTGTTGCAGCAAAAAATAAGTGTTTGAGTACAAATTAATTTTTTCAACTGTTTGAGTAAAAATATATACAGGCTTGCACATGCATGTGAAAGTTACAGGCATTATTTATGTTGCGTATTTGTAGTTCATCAGTTGATGAGAAAGAGAATTCAAAGTTGAAGTTAACGCCATTAGTTTGCTATGTTCCTAACCCGCAACTATGAATTGCGGATTAATCGTTTTGTCCTAAACCGCAACTGTGAATTGCGGTATACCTGACACCCTGCAAAGTTCAGATTTCTAAATTAAAATTTACTCCTAAACCGCAACTAGGGATCTCGGTTTAACCATTTTCCTTTTTTTTTTTTGACTTCACCATTATCCTAATTTTTTTTCTAAAATATACCATTTCAAAAAAAATTTCGCTTCCGTAGTCCACGACATAGAAAAAGGGGATCGAAGAATGTTAGGGTTCGTTGTGAGATTGGGTTCAAAACGATGCTTGAATGTTTGTTTGAGAGCAGGGTAAGGAACAATGATGTGGATGAAGCGTGCAGATACGAAGATACAATCGGAGAGGATGAAGCTATACATATGAAGAGAAATCGGAGAGGAAGAAGCGTGCAAATCCGAATAGGACGATCGGGATGAGGAAGTGCACAGATCCTATAGGATGATCGAGAGGAGATTATGCGAGGGAGGGAGAAGTGCTCAATTAGGGTTTTTTGTGTTTTGAGAAGCTGGGAAAGAAAATTGCTTTTAGTTTACCTCATACATATTTGATCCCATGTACAAATGTTTTAACCCATATGTGTTAGGCGGGAAAAGAAGATAAGGGTGCTCTAGGGATACGTCATGTGTCCCTAGAAAACCTTGATTTATTAAAGAAGTAAGATTATATCACCACTTAACATATTAAATAAGTTAAATATGTAGAAAATTAGCAATAACCTACTATTCAGGTTATTTATATAGGATTAGAATACCTATAATAAGTTGAATGACTTAATTAAGACAAAAAAAAGTTTCAGTGACTTAATTGGGACAATATAAAAAATTGGTTACATTTTTATCCTCAATTGGGAAAGGGTATATGACCCCAGAGATTATAAATCAATCCATTCAATAAAATATAATGACAAGAACAAGATAACGAATGTACCTCAAAAAATTGATATAATTAAACCATGTCAATCTATTGTTTATATGCAACATTGACCTTGAAATGGATGACATGTAATCTCAATCATATATCTAATTATGGAAGTTTCACTTATAGTTATACATAATTCAAAACCCATAAATATCTACATTTTCGGTATTGTGTATACCCACATGTTTCGAGTATGCGTATTAATTTATTAAACATACATGTTGGTATGTTCCGCTGAATTATTGGGAGCAACATGTACTTAAAATAAATAGAAAATTATGTTAGCATACAATTGTGGATCATTGTTATTGTCGTCGAATGCTATTGGGCAATACCTAATTAGATATAAGTTATAATAGAGAGAGCTAATGTGTAATTGTTAATCTTATTTATACCCATGTAATCTACAATTATCAATTCTAATTTGGTATTAGAGCTTGATCTAGCCCTTCACTGTCGTCGGCTACATCTCCTTCAACCCTGCAACCGTCGCTGCACCACCGGCTGCAGTCTCTCTTCCGGAACCCTTCCGCCACCGCTGAAGTTCCATCCAACAACCCTACTGCCGCCGCTGCAGTCTCCCTCCAACCGTTGTTGATCATCATCATCTTCACAATATCTACAATGGCTTTGCTTGCTGCCTTTTTTCATACAGATAAAACCACCCATAATTCGCATAAGTTTCCCTTCAAACTTTCTCTTACAAACTATGGCTACTGAAAAGCTATGATCCAGCCTTTTCTACTCACCAACAATCTTTTTGGCTACGTAGATGACACAATACCTTGCCTTCCTGCCACCCTTCTGCCGGTTGCCGTCACTGACAAGGATGTTGCACCACCCAAACCTAACTACACCATATGGGTATCTAATGATGCTCATATTCACATGCTCATTATTTCTACTATTTCTGAAGCCTCTTTTCAGCATGTTCAAAGCAGTAATACATCTAGAGACCTTTGGTTGGCTCTTGCATGCGCCTATGCTCTAAACACTCCTTCTCGCGAGTATACTTTTAAAGAACAGTTGTTAGGAATTGAGATGAAGCCAGATGAGACATCATATGCTTACCTTGCTAGAGCTCGCGAATATGCTGATGCTTTAGCAAATATTGGTGAGCCCATGAAAGATAAAGATGTTTTACTTGTCTTGAAAGGCCTTCGAGATAAATACAATGGTCTCAAAACCACTCTGCTTTCCCGCCAGTTTCCCGTGGTTTTTGCTTAACTTCATGGCCTTTTGGCTCATCATGATTACATGATCAAGAAAACCCTACCCACCGTCCCCCCTACTTATGCCTTCATAGCTGCTTCTACATGAGGTCACACCTCCAACACAACCTCACAAAGATACACTATTCAGGATTTACAACAGTTTTCCAGTCAACTAGGTTTTCAACTACAACATGTTATAGCATCACAGTCCCAAGCCTTTTACACCAGCAAGTCTACTTCTAGTCATGGACGTGGCCAGAACAATAGGAGAGGTCGTGGTTTCTCTAACACCCGTAACACAGGGACATCCAACAGGGGTCAATTTTTATGTGCTTTGACACAAAATATGGTTTTTGGTACTTGCAACAAATGTGGCATTGGCCACATCCCATCCCAATTTCCAAATAGAGATCATGCCACTATGAGGAGCTGACTACCTTCAGCCAATTATGCTGATCACAAATCTCAGGCCTCATCTTCTTGGCTCCCGGACACTAGCTCCACAAACCGTGTTGCTCCAGATCTCTCGGCTTTTGAGTATTCTGAACCATGCCACGGTGAGGACAATATTCATGTTGGCAATGGTAAAACTCTTCCTATTCTTTATATTGGTTCTTCACGGTTTTTCTCTCCTAACAAAAATTTTTCTTTAAACAATATTCTACACGTTCCTTCAATAAAAAGGAACCTTCTTTCTGTTCAAAAAATCTGCCATGAAAATAATGTTTTCTATGAATTTCACTCTACCTTTTTTGTTGTGAAGGACAAGTCTACACGCACTATCCTCCTCACGGGTCCAAGAATGATGGGCTTTACTCCCTTTGTCTTTCTCAACTAAAATAAATTCCTAAAGTTGCATTCTCCGTTGTTCGTGCTTCTCCACAAATTTGACATCAACGACTTGGTCATCCACACTCTTAATTGTTGCAGTCTATGATTTCAAAGTTTTGTTTACCCATTTCAAATATACAGTTTAGTTCTACTTGTAATTCTTGTCTTATTGGAAAATATCCAAACTTCATATACCTTTGTCGAATTACAAGAGTAATAATATTTTGGATTTAATTGTGTGTGACGTATGGGGTCCTGCCCCTGTATCTTCTTGTGATGGTCATTCCTATTTTTTATTATGTGTTGATCATTATTTCAAATTTATGTGGTTATTTCCACTCAAATGTAAATATGATGTTTGTGACATTTTCAAACGATTTTTAATCATGGTTGAACGTCAATTCACTACAAAGCTAAAATCCGTTCAAACAGATTGGGGAGGCGAATTTCGCAAACTCTCTCCCTTCTTTACCTCTCTTGGCATTACTCATCGATTATCTTGTCCACACACAAGTGAACAAAATAGTTTGGTTGAACATTGTCATCGACATGTTGTTGACACCGATCTTACATTACTTTCTCAATCTAGTGTTTCACAACGCTTTTGGCATTTTGCTTTCTATACGACTGCTTATTTTATCAATCGAATGCCCTCTCGCACAAATGAGAGTGTATCACCATTTAAACATTTGTTTCAGTCCAAACCAGACTATTCCTTCTGCGAGTTTTTGGTTGTGAGTGCTTTCCTCATCTACGTGCTTACAATAAACATAAGATGGATTTCCGGTCCACTTCCTGTGTTTTTCTCGGGTACAACACCAATCACCATGGCTATCGTTGTTTTAACCTCTAACTAATCGGATGTATGTAGTCAGGCATGTTCGTTTTCATGAATCTTTTTTTCCTTTTTCACAAGGCCCAACAGCCGACTTTTACCCCTCCATCTTCTCGCCATATTTCTCCTCATATCCGATACACTCCCTTTCTACCTCTCCAACTCAACCACCAACTCAATCACCCACACCAACCTCAACACCACCTCCCTCACCACTACCAGCTCAATCACCACCCTTGTTAGCTCAAACATCACCTCAACCTCACACTTGAGCCGAAACATCATCCTCATCAGCCCAAACATCTTGCCAACATTCATCACCACCAGCTAATTCATCTCCTCTAACAGCCCAAACATCATCCTCATTAGGGGTGTTCATTTTCGGATATTCGAAATCAGAAAAAAATAATAAAAATTTTAAAAAAATATACTTTGGATATCTGGATATCCGAAAAAAGTATCCGAATATCCGAAAATTATCCGGATATCCGAAAAAAGTATCCGAATATATGAAAAAAACTATTTCGAAGTTTCGGGTATCCGATTTTTTCGGATCTTTCAGATTCGGATTTTTTTGAACACTCATAATCCTCATCTTCTACCAACAATCCTCCACCACCAGGTCCACCACCGCCCCCCCTCCCGACCTCAACCATCTAACCTTCGTCCTCATCCCAAACATCCTGATCGCTACACTCCCTCTTCTTTTCACACTTCCTACTAAACATAACCTGCCTCCTTTGCCAACAAAAATCCTCATTAGCAGGCTGCTATGGCCACTGAGTACTCAGCTCTGATGAGAAATGGAACCTGGTCTTTGGTTCCCCATGTCCACAATGCAAATATTGTTGATTGTAAATGGGTCTATAAAATAAAACGTGATCAAACAGGGGTTGTTAATCATTACAAAGAGTGTCTGGTTGGTAAAGGCTTTCATGAGCAACCTGGCATTGATTATCATGACACGTGTAGTCCAATTGTCAAGTCCACTACAATAAGGGTTGTCTTGTCTCTCGCTGTTACAAAAGGTTGGTCTCTTCGTCAATTCGATGCACAAAATGCCTTTTTACATGGTAATCTTACCAAAACAGTTTATCTCCATCAGTCGCCCCTGCACATCCAAATCATGTTTGTCTTCTTCATAAGTCTCTTTACAGGCTCAAACACGCTCCACGGGCCTGGTTTAATCGACTTTCTATGGTTTTATATGCACTTGGGTTTCGTGGATCGAAAACAGATCCATCCTTCTTTATTTACTCGGTTCGGGGCACATTACTTTACATGCTTGTTTATGTTGATGATATATCATTCTTACGAGTAATGATCAACATACCACTGATTGCATTATTCACAACCTTAGCAACACGTTTGCACTACAGGACATGGGATCTTTATCATATTTTCTAGGGATTGAAATTGTTCACAAAGGCAAAAATATGGTTCTTTCTCAGAAAAAGTACATTTTAGATTTGCTTCACAGGGCTGGTTTGTCTCAAGCAAAGTTGGTTCCATCACCCCTTACCACTTCGGCTAATCTGGCTCTAGGTGACAACCCCCCCCCTTTTGACAATCCGGTCAAGTATCGACAAATTGTTGTAGCCCTTAAATATGTCACACCCTCTCGCCCTGATCTTGCATTTGGTCAACAAAGTTTGCCAGCTCATGCATTCTCCAACTGATCAAAATCATTGGTCTGTAGTTAAGGGGATTCTTCGCTATCTACAGGGCACTTCCGACTACGGTCTTTGGCTGCATCATGCCTGGGGTTCGGCTCTTCATGCCTATACAGATGCTTACCAGCGCGCCTTTTCTGATGCTGACTGGGCTGGTTGCCCGGATGACTGTCGATCCATGGGGGGCTATATCACTACAGAAAAAAAATGGTATTAGGGACTGTAAAATAGTATCAGATAACGGAAAATCAGTTTCAAATGGTCATTTGGGACTGACTTTGCCCGTCCCGAGTCAGTTACCGATGCTTAGTCCTAGATAGTAGTATCAGTAACTAAAAATCAGTATCCTATATATGAAACCAATAACGACTAACATTCAATCTTCAATACATGTAAATTAGTCTTTAATTTGTCGCTTAACACCATGTTATTTCAGTCTCAAATACATTTCGTCTGTGATTGAAAATCAGTCTTTGACAGTATGCTTTTAAGAAATGAAAAATAGTCGTTAAAGTTTGAGTATTTCGTCTCAGATATGTTTTATTATGTTCGAGTTTCATGACAAACCAGTCCTTGTTAAAATGCTTTGAGGACTCATAATTAGTATTAGATAAGAAAGTTAAGTTTCTAATTTATTTATTTTAGAGACTGAAAAACAATCTTAGTTGTCATGTTATTAATTAAAAATATGATGTTTTAGTGACTGAAAATTAGTATTTTTTTTAATAAATTTTCAATGCCATATACAGTTTTTAAAGAATGACGGTTAGGATATTATAACAAGTATTGGTTAGTCTTCAATACATTTATAGAGTCGGAAAACTAGTTCCAAATACATACATCTAAAGACTAAAAATTAGTCTCCAATATTGTCATAACACTTGAGCATTAAAGTTTCAAATAGTGCAAAACAAACATATGAATAAACAAAACCGAGTTGATTAATCTTGAATTTAAAAAAGTATTAGATAGATAAACTAAATAACTAAATAAAATGTCTTAACAAATAGCCTAGATCGAATCGTAACTGTCGTTGAGTTGTTCATTTGAACCATTTGCTTCATCGTTCACTCCATTTGCTTCATCATTCACTTGTTCATATACTAAGCTTTCAAAATCCGAAAACTTTGAACTCATGAACATTGAAATTTTTTCATATATTTCATTACTCTGTTTTAGTTCTTCTTTGAGTGAAGCAACCTGATTTCGAAGAGTTTCGGTTTCATTTGAATGTGGTTGAGAAGATTGTGCTTCCGATGTCATCCAAAAATCTGTTTTCTTTAAAACAGGCCCAACACCTATCTGCCATGCAGATTTTGTTGTTTTCTCCTTGGCACACACACTTTTAATTGCCTCTTTTTCTAACTCATGTACCATGTTAGTAGTTGGAGTCGTTCCTTCATAAACTAATTTTGCAACCACCTCCTTTTTATGATTAAGAATTTTTTCCTGATAAATTAGACGATACAAGAATAAAATTTAAAACTACCATGAGTCAATATTTAACAAAATTTTATTCCAAAAACACGAGGTTTTAGCAAAGAGGATGGGTGACATACATATTCAATACGTGCGTCTTCATTTAGCCATCCTTGCTTTTTAGCATTGAAATGCAATTTGTAATAAATCTCTAATGGGCTAGGGGATTGTTGAGTCTCTTTATTTGTCTAAAAGAACAAAAATTAATGAAGTATGTTGCACAAAGTTTGATAAATATATTTTCTAAAAAACAGGAGCGTATAATGTTCCATATAATCTAGGTCTTACAATTAAGATTTTAAAAACAAATAGAAGATGCAAATGTAAATTACAAAATCAAATCATGCCAGTTTAAAGTTTTAAACTATAAATTTGAAAACTTACCAAGTGAAATCTATGATTGCTTATTGATCGAGAGCCTCCTCTACTTGTAATAACTTGTTTTCCTCGATTAGCTTCCATTTGATCATTATATTTCTACAAAATTAAAAAGCAAAATGCATGTTAGAACAGAAAAAAAAAAAAATTAATAAACAATGACTGAATTATTCAATAAAACATGTCATAACTAATCTACTATACTTACCCGGGTTTTTTCCAACTCCCAATAATCGCATAAGTGATTCCAATCTTCTTGATTTCGACAATTAGGCATCATTTTTGATCTTGCCAAATGTGGATTGGTTTTTCCTCCATTCTTTTTCCAGTATGCACTCAAAGTGCCTCGTGTGCGTTTCCATTGGGCATGTAGTCGAGCATTCACGTGCTCCATAAAAACTCTATCTGATCGCAATAAATTGAATCTTCCCTGCATTGAATATGTATATTAAATTATCAACAAATAAGAAAAATACATCTTAATGGCTGCTTAATAATTATAACTAAAAACATATGCAACTTACTTGTAATTTTTCATACAACATATTTTTGACATCATCAGGTACAGATTCCCATGTATGATAGTTCATTGGACAATAATTTCGAATTGTAATCCCACACTCAGTTGCAAATTGTGTAGCAGAATTCCCAACAAATCCTTTTGTATCACTAGATAGTGTTAAAGAAATTTTAGCTCCTTGGGGCAAATTATCCAAGGTCTTTGTAGCACCAAGATTAAGACTTGGACCACGCCTCTTTGGTGGATCTACAATTGGTGGATCTACATATGCATATTATGTTAGTATCATATATGTCCAAAACAAATTACAAATGGGATGATTAACAATATTAGATATCACGCCAATACACTATTGACATAAAGCTGGTGGTGTATGTGTGGTAAGCAAAGTGCATACAAAATTAGAAAGACACACATATATGAATTTGCAAGTACATGAATATGCATACTTTTGAATACCCATCATTTGCAAAACAAATAAACAATAAAAAATAATAATTAAATGCATGTTTATATGTTGTCCAAAAGAAGGATGTGAGCAATAAGTTCAAATTATTTTGTATAATACAGTTGTATTCTATTGTCAAATAAAAACAAACATTAAACATATTTAATAAAGGGATGTTATGTCAGAAAATATCATAACAAAGATGTTAAAAATGATTCATTAAAGCATGTGATAAAAGAGCTTCTATTTTCCCGAGTTTCTAGTCTTTGACTTTTACTTAGTCTAGTGTTTTTCTTTTGAATAAAGTCGTTGCTGGTAGTCCTGTTTTGGTGCTCATAGCTGTTGCTAGTAGTACTATTTTGATGCTTATATCCATTTGATTTTTTTCTCTTTTTAGTATAAATAGAGCGCAAAAAATGGCACACTCACCGAAGTGGTCAAAGCGATGCAATGATCGAGAATGAAGCGGTCAATCAATTTAGACAAGAGTTTAACACCGCCTTCACGCTTAGACGGAGTTGGGAGATTATGAGGAAATGTCCTAACTGGGTTGGAATCCCGACTGTTCAGGGCTTGACTTCAAAGCGATCAAAAGCATCGGATATCGATAGGCCCGCCTCGTCGGATGCTCGAGTTCAAATAAATCTCAACGACCTCGATGAAGAAGAAGACGAGCAAGAGGAGTTGACCCGCCCGATTGGAGAGATCGCGCCAAGGCCGAGCGAGCAAGGACGAGACGGGCCTCATCATCTCAACCGATCCCAGATTATACCCAAGGAATAGATAACTTATCTCAAAAAATCGATGACTTTAACGATTTAAAAAGGGAACGTCAACGGTTGGTAGAGCTACAACTTCTATTCAACAACACCGAGCACTTAACCGGGGTCGACTGTGAGATTGCCGAGAGGGATAAGCAAGAGATTCGAAACAAATACAAAGATAATTATTTATTTTATTTTAGTAATTTGTAATGTTTATTTCTATGTTTTTTAGGATTAATTTTATGTAATGTTTTAATTTAAGATTAATTATATGGTATGTTTTATTTTAATTATTAAACTTATGATTTAATTATCTTATTTTATATATTTTACGAAATTTTCCATGTTTTAATTTGAATTTTAGCAATTTATTTCTAACGATACGCATATAAAAAAGTAGTTATTCTAATTTTAAAAGTTAAAATTAAACAAAAAATGACATCATCATGACATGATCCCAACCACCATGGTTTAAAAAGGTGTTTCGAGGCGCGCCTCGAGGCGTCCAAAAAACGCATAAGAGGCGTAGCCTCAGTAGGGGGAATTGGAACGTAAGCCTCAGGCGGTTCGAGGCGTCAAGACGGTGAGGCTTAAGCCTCACTAAAGATGGTATGTTTTGATTTTGGGCTCTGCCCCTTGGACCCCGCCAGGGGCGCTGCCCCTAGGACACCGCAAGGGGGCGCGACCCCCTTGACCCCCGTTTGGTCAGGAGCTTAGAAATCTTAACTAGCGTGTAATTTACACCTCCAAATTCCTTAGGATTCCTTTGCATCCATTTTACACTAAAAATATACAACAGCAACTGCTGATGGTACTTAACTTCATTATACAATGCATTTTCGAATTCGATTTGCTCTACCTTTTCAATTATATTATACCTTGTGATACTTTAACCATTTGTTTTATGTTAAATTGTGGCTTTTATGAAATATATATGTAATTTTAATTATTTTTCAAGGTTGTTTTGAGGCTTACGCCTCGTGAGGCTAATAGAAAACGCCTCGAGGCTCGTTTCCGTTTTTTTAAACCTTGCCAACCACTTGGCATTTCCACCATCAAGTGGTTGAGTGGGTGGTTGTGGTGGTGCTTAGGTGGCATCTAGGTGGAGTGGCTCCAACCATGGGACACACCTCATGGTCTTATATCAAAATGTACAATTGATCATGATTCTATAAAAAAATTATATGAAATTGTTTCTTGTTCACTGTTCTTTGTTTTATCTGTTGGTTATTAATTATCAAAAGATGATCGTTTGGTCTTTTAATCACAAATAGTTATCAATAGAAACAATTCAAGGAATATAAGTTTTTCCAAAAAAAGCCCAAAAAGACACATAACGATAGGAACCTGATTATGTCAATCAACAAGGGAAATAATCTTTAACATAAATAAAGGAACCTACCAGTAACTTCATTGTCAGCCAAACGACGGATACGTTTACGTGTCGGATGCGATATTACCTCTGAGGTACTTCCATTAACGACTGTCTGAATTCGAGGTTGTCTAGAATTTGGTTCATGAGATCTTCTTGTGTCATCAGTTTCATAACCGGGTAGATGTTCACCGTGATGTAGCCACACATTGTAGGATGATTCAAAACCATTATGTATGATATGATAACCTACCACTTTGGGTACATGTTTTCTTGCATTAACACATTTTCTACATGGACAATGTATCCGACCCTCACTATCAATATATGTTTCACCCCTTTCTGCAAAAGCTATTGCTCCTTTAATGAACTTAGGATCAACCTTATTTGTAATTTTGGTCCAACTCTTATCCAAAGTCATTGAAAAATTCAAGTTAACTACACATTTATAAAGAGAATTTTCACATTAATACACACATTCTAAAAATTTGTGGCCATTCAAAATCCAACTTGTATGCTACATCTATTTAAAAAAATTGATATACGTAGGTTCAAGTCCTTGATGGAAAACAAAAAAAAAAGATTATCAGCGGTACTCGGGATTCTTCCAAATGGGAGGGGTTTTCTTAGTGGGTTGGGGTTTCCTTCTGGGTGGCTGTGGGGTTCATGGGAGGTTCAGGAATTTAGACTTTCGTGACATGCCCTGGAAACATTAGCTCACACGATTGAGACCTTCGCCATTCAACAAAAAAAAAAATTTAAATTGATACACCAGGTTCAAGTCGATGATTGCAAAAAAACTAAATAAGATTATGCTTTTTAAGAATTCGTGGTTAACAATTGAATATGATAATAACATTTCAACGAGAACAGCAAATTTTAAAATACTTAAACAACAAAATTAACAAAGCTTTGATATCCTTCAAAAGGAATCGATCTAGTTACTACAATGCATCATCCGAACAAAAGATCACTTACAAAAGGAAACCCTAGAACTTGTTTGAACAGCAACAAATTGATACCTTAATCTGCAAATATAAATTGATACCTTAATCTGCAAATACCAATTTTGATGAGTTGATTGAGTATGCCCTAGAACTTCTTTGCACAGCAGCAACAAATTCAAGAGCTCCCAGAGAAGAGAGTCACCGTAGAGGGTTTCTATAGAGATTAACTGCAGCGTGATAGGGTTTGAATCATCGCGAGGGAACGTAGATATAGAGGGGATTGACATCCCGAATTCGTTGGTGATTTGTTGTGAATCTTCCAAATGAGAACAGAGAAGAAATCGCCTCTAATTATGGTTCAATATCATTTGTGTTTGTGTTTTTACATATTGATTTTGTACTCTTTATTTAACTTAATATATAGGGAAATTGGATTTAAATAATCCAAACTTTGATCAATTGGCTGCTGTCAGTCCTAACTATGAAAATCTTCAATAATAATCCGAACTTTCGACCTATTTACCTGTGGCAGACCGCCGTCAAAAAACCATAACGGCGTTAACTTTTTTTTTTGAGTTTCGAACGAATTTTTGAGGGCTTTTGTTCAGATGAAGACTACGAGTCGAATGACATAAGACTTATCTCGAAATGTTGCTCCAAATTTCCCAATTTGATGATTTCATTGATGAATTGAAAGTTTAAACACCAAAATTGAGAAATTCAAAGCAACATTTCTAGGTAACTTATACGTCATTCGACTCGTATTCTCCATCTAAACAAAAGCCCTCAAAAATCCGTTCGAAAATCGAAAAAAAGTTAACACCGTTAGGGTTTTTTTGACGGTGGTCCGCCACAGGTAAATATGTCGAAAGTTCGAACCGTTATTGGGGATTTTCATAGTTGGGACCGACAGCGGCCAATTGATAAAGTTTGGATTATTAAAAGCCAATTTGCCTAATATGTATTATAAAAATTATTCATTTGCTTTTAGTTTGTTACGTATATCTTAAATTCATTTTTTTCTATCTTGATTCATTTAATTAAAATTTTTTCATTTTCTTTAAAAAAACTTTTTAGATGTATCTAAAATTGGCCATTTTGTTTCGGACTGTAAACGAACCGAACGAACACAAACGAGCCTTTGTTCGTGTTCGTTCGTTTAACTTTTAACTTGTTCATGAACGCTTACCGAACGAAAATTCTTGTTCATGTTCGTTGATTAAGGATTTAGCTTGTTCACGAACGCTAACGAACACATATTATTTAAACAATAAAAATCAACATTCTTAATCTCAAGCATCGGAGATAATCATTTATAAATATATTAATTAAAATATTATAATATTAAACTAAAATTAATTTAAATATTATAATATTAAACTAAAAATTACAAATAAACAACACATTTAATGAATAAATATAATAAATGAACTTAACCGAACGTAAACATGTTACCGAACGTTCACGAACACAAATGAACGAACACGACCTCTGTTCATGTTCGTTCATTTAACTAAACGAACGAAATTTCTTGTTCGTGTTCGTTCGTTTGTATCTATCTTCCGGGGCATACGATGATTCTTTCACCATTTGGGGCGTTAATTTACTTACTAAAGTATGACTTGTTTCCCCGCCGAACGGTTCACGAACAGTTCGCTGAATATTCGATTCGTTTACAACCCTAATTTTGTTAGGTAAGATAGTATGTTTGCGTTTAACTACATCTTAGCCAACAATGAGTTGGGTAAACGCAATACCTTTCTTTAAATATATTTTAATTTTGTGGCTTTTTTTTACACAGTAAAATTACTATATATACAAAGAGCAACTACAATGGTTACGCTTGAATAGTAAAAATAATTAAATAAAAACATTAACTACATAAATACATAAATTTTTCAAAGGAAAACATGTATGTATCTTATGCCATTTGGTTAGAGCTGATGGTGTTCAACAGAATGTCACCGTTTCGATTCTCGGCAACCAAGTTTTTATTTTCCTTCTTTGATTTCCTGAAATATTTTGTTAAAGAATAATAAATAATAGTAATATCAAATAACAATAGTAATTAAATACGAATAATTAAGCAATGTTTGGTATTTCTTTTGGTTAGATTTTGCGAAAACAAAAGTTTTTTTTTATTTTCATTATACGATTTTCAGTATCACGTGTTTATTTTTGTGTTTGTATTCTTTGGGAGCGTCATATTCTTTGTGATGGTTCTGTTTATTGTTTAACACAGCCATTGCTGTCGGTTTTTTAAATCTATGTTTTAATATTCATGATATTATTATTGCTATCATGACAGAATACTCATATCAACAAAATGATATTGTTTAAACTTTTTTTTAATTTGGTGGCATTGTGTGAGTCAAGTTTTAGGTCATTTTTAATTTTTTACTATTATTGAATACTAGCAAATGAATAATAATATTATTTAATTTAAATAAAATCATAATTAATAGTTTTTTCCGTTTTATTTGTTATCTCTATGTTTACGTTTCTTGATTCTAAATTTTACAATTAAGGACGACATTTTTTTGTTGGTGTGTCTCTACAACGACATTTTAGGTTTTTATGTTGGAGTGAAAATCGTTCTGACTTATTCTTATATATGAATTTTTATATATGAGATCATGTATTCATTTTGATATTCGCAATTGTAACAAAATTTCCGCCGCAACGCGTGGGTAAACCAACTAGTTTATATACCATTTGGCAAAACCCTTTCATAAGGTGTTTAGCTAGTTAGTAAGATAAATTATTACATGAATGGTAAATAATTTATTATTACTATTATTATTTTATTATTGTTACTACTTTTGTGTGACTAACCAACAATCATTTATACTAAATGAAATATGAGTAGCCCTAGTTCATTATAAAAGACACTAATTAATCATATTTAACCTTTAACCATCCTTGACCATTTATATTTAGTAATACATATTTTAATGGGTTATATCATATATTATGTTGATATGAGTTATACTAAGTTATATGTCATTGTAGTTTAGATATGTACCTAATCAAATTGGATTTTAATAAGTCATATTAGAGTGAAAGAAATGCAAATAATTCATAACATGCCACTTTATCAAGGTTAACACACACCTTTCTCTTTAACAACCATTAAGTAATATTATTTTTAATTTATTTTTATTACCCTTAAAGTGAACCTAATGGGCTAATGTATGATTAATGGCAATATAAATCCTAATTGATCCTAAAAAGCAAATATTTGCAATAATTGACTTTAAACAATTAATCCTCTTCATGATTTATATTTATTGACCACAATTAGGGTTCAAGATCACCAATAATATGATATTTTCTAACACATCTCTTAAAATTTAGCGACTGATTTATCAGTCCCTAAAATTTAGTCTCAAAATACAGTGTTAAAAAGTTAGTGAATCATTTTCAGTCCCAGGTATGTTTCCCTATATTAGAGACTATGTTAGAGACATAAAATTAGTCCAAAACATACTTGTGCCATTTTTTTATAGATTGAAAATATTTAAGATTGAAATTTAGTATAAAAAAGTTCACCTAAGAAAAAAAATACACGACAAAAACAAATTTGCTACTAAAAATTACCCTCTAATAAGGTGTCAATACATCAGTGACTTGTTATCAGTCCCTAATATTTTCCACATAGCAATCCTTTTGGAATATTATTAGTAACTAACTTACCAGTCTTATATATTACATATTTGATACTGATATATCAGTATGCTATAATTTGATCTATAATCTTGTATATCCTTAAAATATTTAGAACTAATATTCAGTCCCTAATATGTTCCCATTCTATTGGAGACAGAAGGTTAGTCCCAAATACATTTGCATAATTTTGTTTTTATATAAGGAACCTATTTGAAGCTAACATTTATTAGCCAAAAAAGTTTCCCTCCAAAAACTATATGATGCAATCACATTTACAACTGATATTCAGTCTCTACTAATGTGTTAATATATCAGCGACTGTTTATTAGTCTCTGATTTTTTTCGTTTAAACGTCAGTTTCAAATAGTATCAGTAACTGAAAAAACAATCCTAAATATTAAGTATTCGGGACTGATTGATCAGTCACGGGCAGTTTAGTCTCTTATGGTCACTTTTTTTGTAGTACCTTGGCAATAATCTTGTCTCTTGGGCTGCTCGAAAACAAAAGACTGTATCTCGGTCATCTACTGAATCTGAGTGCAAGGCGATGGCTGCTTGAGACATTATTAAGAGAGTTATGTGTTCTAGCAATTTTAACACCCTCGTTATGGTGTGATAATGGGTGCTACGTATATGTCAGCTAATCCAGTGTTTCACGCAAGAACAAAACATGTATAGGTTGACTTTCACTTTGTCTGGGAGAAGGTAGCTCAGAAGAAGCTTGAAGTTCAATTTATATCCACAGTTGATCAGATTGCTGACATATTCACTAAACCACTACCTTCACAATGTTTTCTTCTTTTACGATCTAAGCTAAAGGTCGCTTCCATGCCTTAGCTTGCGGGGGAATATTAAACAATACATAATTAGATATATGTTATAGTAGAGGGAGCTAATGAGTAATTTTTTGTCACACCCCGAGCCGGCGGGCTGGATCGACTTTCCCATCGGGCGGAAGGTTCTCGAGGCGCAATATCGTGTGATAATCAAAATGATCAGATTGTTTACATGGCACATGATGTATAATGAGAAATCCTAACATGACATTGATGTATAATTACAAAGTTAAATTACACAGTACATGTTCATAATTTAACTAAGTAAATCTATCCAAAAGAATCACTGAGTTTCTATCTTGTATCTGCACAAGATTTACAAAAGATGTTTCAAAGCTATGTCATTCAAAAATATGCATAACACAAAAGTAAGTTAGGTCTTCTCTAAAGTCCATTAGCTTATGCACTGTTGTATGGTGACTAAATATGTTCGGCACCTAAGAAAACATGCATTTAATACAAGTCAACACTAGGTTGGTGAGTTCATAAGTTTAGTATTTGAAAACAGTTGTATTCTTTTCATTCACAAGTCACAATGTCGCACACAAGTCTTATTGATATTGTTTCATTTTATCTCACACAATGTCCTCTCCATAGTTATACTTACAAGTAGTATGTCATCCAAATCAAGCATGCGTATATATAGGGCATACATATCACGAATAAAGCCGCCAGCCTACCACATACTTGACTGGATTCAACACCACTTGTAATTACAACTATGGATACCCATTTCTATCTCACATGTGTTCACCCCATTTGATATTCAACCCATAAAATGTGTTCATCACCCGCAATGCTATATGTATAGAGTAAAAGTGTATGAGGGGATTCAATTATCATAACCTAAGTTATGATAATCCCTCAGTGTTTTAAGGAAAATAGATTTATTAATCTTATCCTTATTATTATAATCTCCATTGAAGGGTTAACTGTCATTTACTTCTAATTAAAGAAGTAACAGTTAACTCTTTGGTATTGTTCTCAGCTTGAATGTATAGAGCATAAATGGGACCCATTGTGGTCCTCACGTAGTCAGACCACAATGCCTCCAATTTACCTCTATCCCATTTGTGTTCTCATAGAATCAGTGCCTTCAACGAAACCTGACATGATGCAGCCTTGTTACCGGTCATACGATACCGGCCAATGATAACAAATACGAATAATGTACCGGTCTCACTCATCGGCGGTTTGTCAAACCTATGGTACCACTACGCTATCGTAGGTTTAGCCTCTACTAAATGAATGGTAAACGATTTACTTGTAGGGACTTACGACTGGACATGAACTCATGAACACATGATTGATGTGGTATAATACGAACAGTCATAATAGTAATTATTTATTGTGTTCTTCCAATGTTATTGTCTCAATGTTATCTATTCTCAGTGTTATGCATTCTCATAGTTTTTAACAAAGTATTATAAGAACTAGTCTTATTACACGATGTTAGTAACTGTGGTGAATGATATCATCATCATGAAATTATGTTATCATGACTATCATTCGTGATGTCACTTGTACTTGTCTCAGTGTTATCTTCTTTTCCTCTTTGTGTTAATAACAAAGTGTTTCAAGATTGAATCTTAATTCACTTATGTTATTCTATAATGTTGATGAAATCATAAAACTATATTATCATGATTCATCCTTGATATCTCATACATGTCATTTACACACAAGCATACATATAAATGAAATATGATAATAAAGATAAAATCTATATTATCTAAATCACATGATCAATGAAATAATGTACTAAAACTTTTAAGTAAATAAAAGAGTTAGCATGCTTCTCAGCCTCGCATTTAAAATCAAAAGATTAGAAAAGAGGCATATGAATTCACATGGTATTGTAGTGGTTGACTTAGTAATCATATAATGCACGCTCTCGTTGTTTTTCTTGATGTTGTATTCACGATCATGTGTTGTATTCAAGGTTGTTTGTAACTTATAACTATAAGTTATTGATTTATGTGTTAACCCTAGAGTTGGTTCCACTTATATACCCTTTGTTGTTTATTTAGCCCTAATTCACTTGTGTTAAAATACACTAAAACTTAGCCAATCTTAGGTTAAGTATTAATATAGATTGAGTATCCTTGACACCTTGTGATAATTTGAAAAACCATATTAGTTTCCAAGTATAAAACTTATGTTTTTAGGTTAAAACTTAGTAACTTAACATCATGTTAACTAAAAATGATTGTCATCATTTTAAATGTGTTAACACAACTAATAAGTTATGAAACTAAACCATTAAACACATTTTAAGAAGGTTTACATAGAGTTTGGTTATTAGTAAACACTTTATCAACTTTGTTTTAAAAAAACTAGTTATCATCTTTTGCATGAAAACCCTAGTAGTCCTTGAACAAAATATGGTTTATTTCATAATCCTTGTTATGTTTTGAAACATATTTTCTGATTTGAGCACTTGTCTTATAAATTATAGATGTTTGGAATTAGTTTTAGTTAGTATCAATGGGTAAATAACTAATATCGGTAGGTCTTTAACCGGTTATTACCAACCGAAACCCTAATGGGTTTCCCACAATTATCCTTGATGTCCTCATCAACATTACAGTTTTATTTGTAGCCCAATTTGTTTAATTCTTGATTTATGTTGCTTGGATCTCTGCAAAGAACTAATATCGACTGGGAATGGATCAATATCGATGAACTAGGTTTAGATCATGCTCAGCAAACCCAAGTGTTGGGCTGTCGACATTACTAATGTTGACACCTACTAGAATCGAAGCTCCCTTGTGTCGAGACTGTTAGTGTCAGCCAATACCTAGTTTACCAGCCTTGGATTCCATCGATCCTGTAGTGTCGACTGCCAATTGATCGATCCTAGCCTTCCCGATATTACTAATGTCGACAAGAAGTTAGTATCAACTGCATGTTGTCGAGTTTGCTAGTATCGACATGTTCATATGTTGATACTATTCCCTTCAACAACCTGCACTTTCCCAGCTTCTCTAACTCGTCCTTTAAGATGATCCAAGCAATCCAAACTCAATTTCATTTGCTAGTATCGACATGTTCATATGTTAGTATCAACTGCATGTTGTCGAGTTTGCTAGTATCGACATGTTCATATGTTGATACTATTCCCTTCAACAACCTGCACTTTCCCAGCTTCTCTAACTCGTCCTTTAAGATGATCCAAGCAATCCAAACTCAATTTCGTGTAGTTTTCATGAGATCTAAGAAAGATTGATCGAACTACAAGCTGCATGGTTCCGGGTTTGAGTAACCCTGAAAAACCGGATTTTAGAGCTCATCTTACCTTCAAATATATGGATTTCGAACCCGGTCCTTTGTACATTCGTGTGGGAAACGTTGAGAGCTTCGTTTTGATACCAAGTTTGAATGATTTGGCCAAGAAATGAGGAATATCTTGAGGTTTTTGGGTATGTTTTCTGGTGAGAGAAACCCAAAACCAGAAATGGAAGAGAAAGAGTGGGTAGATTAAATAATAAATGAGAGTAAAATACTTGAGTGGGGTTTTTATACCCCACTTAAGTTCGGGTTCTTTCGGTTTGCTTGGTTTTCGTTTTCGTTACGTTTTCAGAACGTAACGCGTATTTTATGTTGGATTGGGTTGTTAACCTTAAACAACACTTCACAAGTATTTCTTTCTAACAATCTAACAGATGCGAAATCTCTGTTAGAAGGATCTCTCAAACACTCAAGGTAAGCAAACAATCTTCGAGCACAAGTAAGAACACAAGAATAAATTTCAAGCTCAAAGATATATTTCTCTCAAAGTAAAAATCAAGGTTTACAGCTTACAAGCACACCTATACAAGTTACAATGAGAGGTTATATAGCCAAGGCTACAACTGTATACTTGTAGGAATACAAGTTGGGTATACTAGACAATACACAAAGTAAAGCTTATTCTCGTATCTAAAGTGTCTTAACAGGCTAAGACACTCAATTACAATTATTACAAATATAGACATTGTGTAACATCACTGTACTTTCGGTTGTCCGTACGTCCGTACATCCGTACGAATGTACTGTTACGACTGGATATTTATGATTATTAATGATTATGAGATTATTGATTGACTTTACTGATATTATCACTGTTGCTGGTATACATGATTATAATATATTATACGCGTAAACCATGGGAAGTTTAGTTGTAAATTAACTAAACAGAACCAGAGTGTTTATCGCAGATGATTATACAGATTATGGGTTATTGTTATGGAATGAGAATGGATTTGGGATGGAACTGGGAGTTTGTTTGAGTCTGGTTACTAAACGTAGTCAAGGACCCATGGTCATGGTTTATCGAAATAGCGGTGGGACGGTGGCTAGGGCAGTTGCGACTGACCCTTACATATGCCCTATATATATGCATATTTCGGTCTATCATGGATGTGTCAGTGACTAGGGTTTAGTGGGTTTTGGTTTGGGAAATGATAATATTAAAGTTAATAATGATGGAAATTAAATTACGCGATGTGAGGATTCGGACTATATTTAAACGCGAATATTAATTCAGAGATGTTAACTTAATAAATGTATTCGCATGGGTGACGAATCACACGAATATAATTATTAAGAATAATATTCTGAAACGATATTCAATAAATTGTAAATCAAATCGAAATACGACACGAGCGTCGGATTCGCAAAGGTGACGATCTTTACGAATTCGTACGCGAGTAACGCGTTTCGACGAGATAAATTAAATAATATTAAACGATATTAATTTAATAAAAAAAAAGAAACTTAAAACGTTTATTAGGAATCACAACTTAAAACAAAAATCGTAAAAGCTATTTATTAAACAAATAATTTAACGTAAAGGAATTCATTTTCATGAACCGATTTTAAATAAAAATCATTTTTATTTTAAAACAAAACATATTTAACTAAAACGATCTACGTTCAATTACGAAACGATTTAACTAGAATCACTTTATGAAAATGGAATATAATTACTTAAACGCATTATGTTTAAATTAATTTACGAGAAAATCGAGAAATTATTATGTGTTATCGCGATAAAAACGAGATTGAGCACGCGGATATAATACGCGATATAAAGAAAGAGGTTATCCTCTTTCTTTCTCATTCACCAAATATCTCTCTCTCTCTACAACACACACACATTCATAACTCTACCTTCTCTCTAACTTTGCTTGATCATCACTCCACGAAATCGCAAGATCTTGGTGTCCTCGTGTTCGTGTGAACGAGAGCTACAAGTAGATACGAAGAAATCCCAAATTGGACCAGTGGATCGAGGTAAATCTAGATGTTTAAGTTCGGTTTTATTGTTTGATCGTGATTCTCATTTGTGGCAGTTAAAAATCGGTTTAATAATACATAGAAACGTAAGATGGGTTGATGTGACCAAGTAGATATAGTGTTTTGGATTGAAAACTGGATCGAGAATGTCGAAGGAGATGATGAACAGTAACTGGGAGTTGCTGGTCGCGAACCCAAGGCCGCCGAACCCTTTTTCCCGCCCATGAGCCACGAACCCACTTGATCAGGCGAACTATCCTTTCGGCTGAATTCTTCCTTGCACCGAACCCAGACCAGCGAACCCTTGTTCTACGAACCCTTGTTCTACGAACCCTGGTCAGATTACAAGGAGTCTCAGGCGAACCCATGTAGCCACCTTTTTGCTATACGAACCTTAGGCTTCATGAAAACATACAGCGAACCCTTGAGCTTGGGCCGAACCCTTTAAGTCTCGAACCTTAGTGTTGGCTGCGAACCCTGGTTGCGCAGGACCTAGATCGCGAACCTTATCCCTATGAAGCCGAACCCTGTGATCAACGAACCCTTAGAAGTTTTAGCCGAACCTGTGCCTAGCTAGGCCTAAAGGTTCGCTGGTCTAGTGGGCTACCGAACTTGAATCCATTAAACTAGTAGGTTAAAGATAATTAGGGATCATGAAAATACATATAACTATGTAGATATACGTATACATGGAAATATGTATAACCATGCATGCATGAGGACCTTGATTACCACCTTTCTTTAATAATATCAATAATTAAATTTCGAAATATTATAAGATGAATGTTTGGGAAAATAACCTGATTTTAATCTTTTAAAAAAAAAAAACTTAAAATTGATTTATGATAACTTGATGTAGGTGGTCAAGAGCATTACTCATGCATGCATGTATACAAAAGTGTACATAAGGTATAAGATTAATACCTTATAAGTTATGAACTATTGGATTATTAATTAAGGGCCTTTGTATATCGAATAGTTTAAGTTAATGGGTTAAAGCACCATTGCGGGTTGAATATTAATAAACCCTAGGCATCATTACCTAACTTAGAAACAAATGAACTAAGTTAATACAATGCAAACGGGTTAGAATAAACTAATGACGACGTTAATTGAATATGAAATACTTATGATTATAAAACTGGGGATTACAATAATTACAGATCTTTGAGTGGTTTGATTTACTTACGCGAGCGCGCATAACACGAGAACCCGGATTCTAAGGACTTCAGGTGAGTTCTCATAACCTCCTTTTCTTTAAACTGTTTTAGTTTTAAAACTCGGAGGTGAAACATGTATACCGGTTTAAATATTATTTTGATAACACAAGGATAATACCTGTTTATCATTATGATATTCATTATTATGGATTATCACTGATTATTATACATCCGTGTAAACATTGTTATTGACTTCGGTTGATAACAAAGGTTACATGTATTGTCACGTGGATGATTTCCACATCCGTGAATCATTACTTTTAACTTCGGTTAATTGTTTTGACTTCATGTATTGTCACGTGGAGGGTTTCCACATCCGTGAAGTATTGCTCTTGACTTCGGTTAATTGCTTTGACTTCATGTATTGTCACGTGGTTAGCGACCACTCCATGATTCATGTATCTAACGTATGTTAAATACATAAGGAATCATGTATAGTCACGAACATTGATTGAGAATATGATTGATTGAGTTTGGTTGATTTGTTGTGGATTGATTGCTTATATTTGATTATGATTATTTGTGATTGGCTATGATTGATTTGGTTATGTGGCTATGTGATTGTGTATGTGTTTGGTTGTTGAATTGATGGATGTGTGTTGGAATATCTTATACAGGTATTCATATGGATTTTCTCAAGAAGATCATAAGTTTTATACCCGTTTTAAACAAAGCATTTTATAAAACCATTTTAAGCATAAACTTTCAAACGCATTTTACTAAAACATTTTTAAATATAAAAACTTATGATTACTCACCAACTACTTTTGTAGTTGACACTTGATTTTCTTACATGTTTCAGGTGATGGAGACAAGTAGGATGAAGAGGATGATCTCTTCTATTTTGGACATCATCATCATATAGGATTCTTGGACTTAGTTAATTAACTAAATTTCTGGCGATTAGAGTTTAGTTAGTTTAACTAAATCTTTTGTGTATTTGATGTAATTGATTCATGATGAACATGATTTTTGTGTAATTATTGTGGTTGATTAAATGATATATGATGATATGATTTTAGATGCCCATGAGCTTTTGAACAATCTACACATCCCTCGTGGCATCCCGATGATTCCGCCGTCGGTCGGGGTGTTACAGATTGGTATCAGAGCCTGGGTTATAGGGAATTAGGTTACTAGAAATGGTTGACCTAGTCTATAACCATAGGATACCCTAGTATGAATTAAATTCATACACTAGTTAGTATATTCAGGATTTCATGCTTATGTGTTTATTACATGTTATATGAACTCCTGTTATACATCTGATATATATATGCTGCTTATTAATTTCTTGCTTACGTGTGCCCTAATGATTCGATAAGGACATGCACGTGGTGTATCGTAAAGGTGGTGGGACGTTGGCTAGGGCAGTTGCGACTGACCCTTACATATGCCCTATATATATACCATTTACGGTACATTAGGTGGATGTCAGTATTGAAGAATGTGGGAACTACCCGTTTGGGAAATTACTTGCTTAGGAAATAAATTGTTTATGAATTATTTGCTTTAGGAATTATCTGTTTATATTGTAAACACCAGACAAGGACATACTCGTGGTATACTACAAAGGTGGTGGGACGGTGGCTGGGGCAGTTGCGACTGACCCCTACATATGCCCTATACATATACCATTTGTAGTATATCGGGGGTCTGTCAGTGTCAGGAACTTAGGATATTACTAGGAATTATTATGAGATGGATGTTGATGGTCTGTTGGTTAAGGTTGGTTTGGATTGACACTTTGGATGATCACACTTGATAAACACTTATAAATTCCCTTATAAAAACATACGGATTGGACACGTAGGGTGCATAGGATTAACGAAATGACAATGAGCGATTAGTGATGTGATATGGACTTGGGAGATGATATAGACACTTGATGATAATATAAACGCATAGTGATGATACTAACACTTAGTGATGGTATGGACACTTGATGAGAATAAACTATAAGGAGGATATGAACACTTAGTGACAATAAGAGCACTTTGTGATGATATGAGCCCTCATTGATGATTATTGACATTGGGATTGATATGGATTTTAGTGAACTTAGACAATTAGGGGAACTTAATGTCAGGTGAACTTAGACATTAGGTGAGCTTAGAAATAGGCAAGCTTACATGTCAGGTGAACTTAGACATTAGGCAAACCTAAAAGTCCAAGGGAACTAGAGATCACTTCACTCAAAATTATCCTACTAAGGATAAGGTTTGTGAAGTGAGATTTATGGTGAACTGCATGACGCACTCTACACACTAGCAAGGGCATAATCGTGGTGCAATGGAACGGTGGTGGGACGGTGTAGGGGAGATTGCGATCTACCTCTGCATATGCCCTATATATAAGCTTGTTGCATTGCATTGGGAGGTTGTCAGTGTTAGTATAGGGTGAGGAATGTATAGGACCTAGGAATAGTTAGCTAACACTAGTTATGACCAACTAGGACACTTAGAATAATAATAGGCAAATTTATAGACATTATGAGTTTAAATAACAGATAGGAAATAAATATAGTTCCTATATGTAATCCTAACTGTTTAAAATAAACTCAATTGACCATTGTTTGTATGACTTACGTTGTAAACGGTAGTAACATGTTTCTATTTCCTTCAGAAACATGCCGCCTCGCCGTCACAACGAAGATGACTCGAACAATGGGGATGCTAACAACAGTAATGCCAACTCCGGCATACAAGAGTTAGCTACACTTATTTCTGGATTGGTGAGCCAACTGACTCAGGCTAACCAGAACATTAACCAGAATCGAGGTGGTGCAAACCAGACAACTTGCACATTCAAACACTTCAATTCCTGCAATCCCCTGAAATTTACGGGTGCTGAATCAGCCACTGGTCTGCTGCAGTGGTTCGAGAGTATGGAGAACACCTTCATCAACAGCGAATGTCCCGAAAATCTGAAAGTTCGCTATGCCACTAGTGTTTTCCAAAAGAGAGCACTGACTTGGTGGAACGGGGAGAAGCGAACTAGGGGAGTGGATGCTGCACTCGCATTGACGTGGACTGAGGTCAAGAACTTGATGACCACTGAATTCTGTCCTCGAAGCGAGATGAGGAAACTGGAGACTGAGTTCTGGGAACTCAAACAAGATAGTGGCGAGAACGTCATCTATAACACTCAGTTTCATGAGTATAGTTTACTGGTACCTCATCTGGTGACACCTTTGGAGAGAGCAATTGAGAAGTATATCGGTGGGCTGCCGGTACAGATTCAGGATACAGTCTACGGGAGCAATCCCAAAACACTGGAGGCTGCGATCCGTCTATCTGCAACTCTTACTGATAATCACGTGAAGAATGGAACACTTACTCGGAAGGGACACAAGAAGACTGACACCAAGACTACTGCAAAGGAAGTCAAAACTGAAGTCAAGTCTGAAGCCGCTAGTTCATCGAAGAGTAACAACAAGAAGAGGAAGACCAGAAACTTCATGGTCACTGCTCCTGCTGCCAAATCTGCGCAGCAATCCTCAAACAATTCAACTGCCAGGAATTTCATTGGGAACACTCCTCAGTGTAATACCTGCCGATATCATCACGCACCAAATTTGCCATGTCGCGTCTGCAACAACTGCGGCAAGTTCGGTCATTTTGCTAACGTCTGTAGGAGTGCACCGCAAGCACAAAGGATGCAACATGCACCGCTTGCACTGCCAGCTCCTCATGCACAACCTATTCCTGCTGTACCCATTCGCCAGGTACCTCAAGCACAGGCAAGAGCCTGTTATGAATGTGGTGAAGTGGGTCACTTCAGAAATCAGTGCCCAAAGTTGACTGGAAATAATCAGAGGGTGGCAAGAGGCCGGGCTTTTCAACTGAATGCTCCAGCTGCTCAAGCCAACCAGGATGTGGTCAACGGTACATTTCTGATCAACAACTCTTATGCATCTGTCTTATTTGATTCTGGTGCCGATAGGAGTTTCGTTTCATATGATTTTGAATGCTTGCTTGGTAGAACACGTACATACTTAGATAAACCGTTCAATGTGGAGGTGGCTGACGGAAACACTATTGATATTGACACTATTATCGTTGGATGTACGGTGAACTTAAATGATCACGTTTTTCCAATTGATCTCATACCTATGCATCTTGGTAGCTTTGATGTTATCATAGGCATGGATTGGTTAGCCACCCACAGAGCGGAGATTGTTTGTCATGAGAAATATATTCGTATTCCTTTAGCTTCGGGTGAAACTTTGAGAATAATTGGAGAAACTGCTAGTAAAGGTCTTAAGCTGATGTCTTGCACTAAAGCACATAAGTACCTTAGAAAGAAATGTATAGCCTTCCTAGCACACATTGTGGAGAAGAAAGAGAAAGAGAAGAGAATTGAAGATGTTCCGGTGATACGAGATTTTCCAGAAGTTTTTCCAGACGATTTACCGGGACTTCCACCAGAACGTCAAGTTGAGTTTCGAATCGACTTAGTACCGGGTGCGAACCCAGTCGCCAAAGCTCCTTACAGACTTGCACCATCGGAGTTGCAAGAATTGGCGAGCCAGCTGCAAGAACTTACCGATAAAGGATTCATTCGCCCGAGCCATTCACCATGGGGTGCACCGGTCCTATTTGTCAAGAAAAAGGACGGGTCATTCCGAATGTGCATCGATTACCGCGAATTGAACAAACTTACAATCAAGAATCGATATCCACTGCCGCGTATCGATGACCTCTTCGATCAGCTTCAAGGCTCGGCATGGTTTTCAAAAATCGATCTTAGGTCTGGGTATCATCAGCTTCGCGTACATGATGATGATATTCCCAAGACTGCTTTCAGAACGAGATATGGCCATTATGAATTTTTGGTAATGCCTTTCGGTCTTACCAATGCACCTGCGGTTTTCATGGACCTCATGAACCGAGTTTGCAGGCCATACTTGGATAAATTTGTGATAGTATTCATTGATGATATTCTGATCTACTCAAAGACTAAGGAAGAACACGAGAAACACCTTAAGTTGGTTTTGGAGATCCTAAGAGAGGAGCGGCTGTATGCCAAATTCTCTAAATGTGAATTTTGGCTTAAAGAAGTTCAATTCTTGGGACACATAGTCAACGAATACGGTGTTCACGTGGATCCTGCAAAGATTGATGCTGTGAAGAATTGGAGTACGCCGAAGACACCGACGGAGATTCGATCGTTTCTTGGACTCGCCGGTTACTATCGGCGGTTCATATCGAACTTCTCCAGGATTGTTGTCCCTCTCACTGCTTTGACTCAAAAGAATAGGCCATACGAGTGGGGACCAAAGCAAGAAGAGGCATTTCAGACCTTGAAGCAGAAACTTTGTGATGCTCCGGTCTTGACATTGCCTGACGGAAATGATAATTTTGTGGTTTATTGTGATGCATCCAACCTAGGTCTCGGTTGTGTTCTCATGCAACGGGGAAAGGTTGTGGCTTATGCATCAAGACAATTGAAGATTCACGAAAAGAACTACACCACACACGACTTGGAACTTGGTGCAGTCGTGTTTGCCTTGAAGATATGGAGACACTATCTTTATGGCACTAAGTGTGTAGTCTTTACTGATCATAAGAGTTTACAACATATTCTGAATCAGAAAGAGCTTAACATGAGACAACGGAGATGGGTTGAACTGTTAAATGATTATGACTGTGAAATTCGCTACCATCCTGGTAAAGCGAATGTAGTAGCAGATGCGCTTAGTCGCAAAAGTCAAGTTCAGATTCATAGTGTCCGAGTGCACACTAATCTCCGTAATGATGTTCTCACAGCCCAACAACACTCATTAGCTCAAGATAACTTGAAAAATGAGATGTCTTGCGGGGCTGAAATCTTATTGGAAACTAAGGATGACGGTTTGATGTATTACTTGAATCGGTTGTGGATACCTAACAGGGGTGATCTTAGGATGCTGATTATGGATGAAGCTCATAAGTCTCGTTATTCAATCCATCCAGGTGCTGATAAGATGTATCAAGACCTTAGGGGCTTGTACTGGTGGCCTGGAATGAAGAAGGATATTGCCGAGTATGTGTCTAAGTGCCTTAACTGTGCAAAGGTCAAGGCGGAACATCAGCGACCTTCTGGATTGTTAATACAACCTGAAATACCGATGTGGAAGTGGGAGAATATCTCTATGGATTTCATTACTAAACTTCCACGTACCGCGAACGGTAAAGATAGTATATGGGTGATTGTTGATAGATTAACCAAGTCGGCTCATTTCTTACCGATACGCGAAACTTACCCTGTGAGGAAGTTAGCTCGTATCTACATTGATGAGATCATTAGCCGACATGGTATTCCCTTAAGCATAATATCGGACCGTGATGCTCGTTTCACGGCACGATTTTGGGAATCACTTCATGAAGCCTGTGGAACAAGACTGGATCTTAGCACTGCTTATCATCCTCAAACGGATGGTCAAACGGAGCGAACGATTCAAACACTGGAAGACATGTTGAGAGCTTGTGTCATCGATTTCGGTGGCAATTGGGATAGCCATCTACCATTGTTGAGTTCTCGTATAACAACAGTTATCACGCGAGCATTGGTATGGCACCGTTTGAAGCTCTTTATGGCAGGAAATGTCGGTCACCTATTTGTTGGACTGAGGTCGGCGATTCGCAGATCACTGGTCCCGAGATTATTCAGGAAACGACTGACAAGATTCGCCAGATCCGCGACAATCTGTTAGCTGCTCGCAGTCGACAGAAAAGCTACGCGGATAAACGAAGAAAACCTTTGGAGTTTGAAGTGGGGGATATGGTATTGCTTAAAGTGTCGCCTTGGAAGGGCGTTGTTCGATTTGGGAAGAAGGGGAAGCTTGCTCCACGATACGTTGGCCCTTTTAAGATCCTTGAACGGATCGGGAAGGTTGCTTACAAATTGGAACTTCCTCCAGAACTTAGTAATGTGCATCCGACGTTTCACGTGTCCAATCTAAGAAAGTGCTTAGCTGATCAGGATCTTCAGGTGCCACTCGATGACATCCGCATCGATGATACCATGCACTTTGTTGAAAAACCAGTGGAGATAATGGATCGGGAGATTAAACAGCTCAAACGCAGTAGAATTCCAATTGTCAAAGTACGTTGGGAATCGAAGCGTGGTCCAGAATTCACATGGGAGCGGGAAGATCAGATGAAGCTTAAGTACCCACATTTATTTACTACGGTCACTCCAAGTTGAATTTCGGGACGAAGTTCCTTTAACTAGGGGAGACTGTAACATCACTGTACTTTCGGTTGTCCGTACGTCCGTACATCCGTACGAATGTACTGTTACGACTGGATATTTATGATTATTAATGATTATGAGATTATTGATTGACTTTACTGATATTATCACTGTTGCTGGTATACATGATTATAATATATTATACGCGTAAACCATGGGAAGTTTAGTTGTAAATTAACTAAACAGAACCAGAGTGTTTATCGCAGATGATTATACTGATTATGGGTTATTGTTATGGAATGAGAATGGATTTGGGATGGAACTGGGAGTTTGTTTGAGTCTGGTTACTAAACGTAGTCAAGGACCCATGGTCATGGTTTATCGAAATAGCGGTGGGACGGTGGCTAGGGCAGTTGCGACTGACCCTTACATATGCCCTATATATATGCATATTTCGGTCTATCATGGATGTGTCAGTGACTAGGGTTTAGTGGGTTTTGGTTTGGGAAATGATAATATTAAAGTTAATAATGATGGAAATTAAATTACGCGATGTGAGGATTCGGACTATATTTAAACGCGAATATTAATTCAGAGATGTTAACTTAATAAATGTATTCGCATGGGTGACGAATCACACGAATATAATTATTAAGAATAATATTCTGAAACGATATTCAAAAAATTGTAAATCAAATCGAAATACGACACGAGCGTCGGATTCGCAAAGGTGACGATCTTTACGAATTCGTACGCGAGTAACGCGTTTCGACGAGATAAATTAAATAATATTAAACGATATTAATTTAATAAAAAAAAAGAAACTTAAAACGTTTATTAGGAATCACAACTTAAAACAAAAATCGTAAAAGCTATTTATTAAACAAATAATTTAACGTAAAGGAATTCATTTTCATGAACCGATTTTAAATAAAAATCATTTTTATTTTAAAACAAAACATATTTAACTAAAACGATCTACGTTCAATTACGAAACGATTTAACTAGAATCACTTTATGAAAATGGAATATAATTACTTAAACGCATTATGTTTAAATTAATTTACGAGAAAATCGAGAAATTATTATGTGTTATCGCGATAAAAACGAGATTGAGCACGCGGATATAATACGCGATATAAAGAAAGAGGTTATCCTCTTTCTTTCTCATTCACCAAATATCTCTCTCTCTCTACAACACACACACATTCATAACTCTACCTTCTCTCTAACTTTGCTTGATCATCACTCCACGAAATCGCAAGATCTTGGTGTCCTCGTGTTCGTGTGAACGAGAGCTACAAGTAGATACGAAGAAATCCCAAATTGGACCAGTGGATCGAGGTAAATCTAGATGTTTAAGTTCGGTTTTATTGTTTGATCGTGATTCTCATTTGTGGCAGTTAAAAATCGGTTTAATAATACATAGAAACGTAAGATGGGTTGATGTGACCAAGTAGATATAGTGTTTTGGATTGAAAACTGGATCGAGAATGTCGAAGGAGATGATGAACAGTAACTGGGAGTTGCTGGTCGCGAACCCAAGGCCGCCGAACCCTTTTTCCCGCCCATGAGCCACGAACCCACTTGATCAGGCGAACTATCCTTTCGGCTGAATTCTTCCTTGCACCGAACCCAGACCAGCGAACCCTTGTTCTACGAACCCTTGTTCTACGAACCCTGGTCAGATTACAAGGAGTCTCAGGCGAACCCATGTAGCCACCTTTTTGCTATACGAACCTTAGGCTTCATGAAAACATACAGCGAACCCTTGAGCTTGGGCCGAACCCTTTAAGTCTCGAACCTTAGTGTTGGCTGCGAACCCTGGTTGCGCAGGACCTAGATCGCGAACCTTATCCCTATGAAGCCGAACCCTGTGATCAACGAACCCTTAGAAGTTTTAGCCGAACCTGTGCCTAGCTAGGCCTAAAGGTTCGCTGGTCTAGTGGGCTACCGAACTTGAATCCATTAAACTAGTAGGTTAAAGATAATTAGGGATCATGAAAATACATATAACTATGTAGATATACGTATACATGGAAATATGTATAACCATGCATGCATGAGGACCTTGATTACCACCTTTCTTTAATAATATCAATAATTAAATTTCGAAATATTATAAGATGAATGTTTGGGAAAATAACCTGATTTTAATCTTTTAAAAAAAAAAAAACTTAAAATTGATTTATGATAACTTGATGTAGGTGGTCAAGAGCATTACTCATGCATGCATGTATACAAAAGTGTACATAAGGTATAAGATTAATACCTTATAAGTTATGAACTATTGGATTATTAATTAAGGGCCTTTGTATATCGAATAGTTTAAGTTAATGGGTTAAAGCACCATTGCGGGTTGAATATTAATAAACCCTAGGCATCATTACCTAACTTAGAAACAAATGAACTAAGTTAATACAATGCAAACGGGTTAGAATAAACTAATGACGACGTTAATTGAATATGAAATACTTATGATTATAAAACTGGGGATTACAATAATTACAGATCTTTGAGTGGTTTGATTTACTTACGCGAGCGCGCATAACACGAGAACCCGGATTCTAAGGACTTCAGGTGAGTTCTCATAACCTCCTTTTCTTTAAACTGTTTTAGTTTTAAAACTCGGAGGTGAAACATGTATACCGGTTTAAATATTATTTTGATAACACAAGGATAATACCTGTTTATCATTATGATATTCATTATTATGGATTATCACTGATTATTATACATCCGTGTAAACATTGTTATTGACTTCGGTTGATAACAAAGGTTACATGTATTGTCACGTGGATGATTTCCACATCCGTGAATCATTACTTTTAACTTCGGTTAATTGTTTTGACTTCATGTATTGTCACGTGGAGGGTTTCCACATCCGTGAAGTATTGCTCTTGACTTCGGTTAATTGCTTTGACTTCATGTATTGTCACGTGGTTAGCGACCACTCCATGATTCATGTATCTAACGTATGTTAAATACATAAGGAATCATGTATAGTCACGAACATTGATTGAGAATATGATTGATTGAGTTTGGTTGATTTGTTGTGGATTGATTGCTTATATTTGATTATGATTATTTGTGATTGGCTATGATTGATTTGGTTATGTGGCTATGTGATTGTGTATGTGTTTGGTTGTTGAATTGATGGATGTGTGTTGGAATATCTTATACAGGTATTCATATGGATTTTCTCAAGAAGATCATAAGTTTTATACCCGTTTTAAACAAAGCATTTTATAAAACCATTTTAAGCATAAACTTTCAAACGCATTTTACTAAAACATTTTTAAATATAAAAACTTATGATTACTCACCAACTACTTTTGTAGTTGACACTTGATTTTCTTACATGTTTCAGGTGATGGATACAAGTAGGATGAAGAGGATGATCTCTTCTATTTTGGACATCATCATCATATAGGATTCTTGGACTTAGTTAATTAACTAAATTTCTGGCGATTAGAGTTTAGTTAGTTTAACTAAATCTTTTGTGTATTTGATGTAATTGATTCATGATGAACATGATTTTTGTGTAATTATTGTGGTTGATTAAATGATATATGATGATATGATTTTAGATGCCCATGAGCTTTTGAACAATCTACACATCCCTCGTGGCATCCCGATGATTCCGCCGTCGGTCGGGGTGTTACACATTGACTTTACAAAAGACTAGCTAAATACAAAATGCATTTAATTTTTTGATCTTCAAAGGCTTCAGGCAATCTTTTGCATTTAATGCTGCTGAGGAGAAGTAAGGTGCTTTGTCTGACTCACGGTATGTTTTCTTTGTTTTGATCAGACCAACATGTCCGTTGTCAGCACCTTTTGTACTATAAAGGGTCATCAGCTACAGTCTTTGTCAGAGGATTATCCTCGGAAGTCTTTGTCTAAGGAAGATGCTGAGGAGTGTCTTCGGAAGCTTTTATTCTTCAGAAGCTTCGAGTTTTCGGAAGCTCTGAAGCTTTAGATCTTCTAAGTGTTGGTCTTCCGAAGCAGTTGTCTTGTACAACCTTCGGTAGGAGTGAGTTATTCTTCGGAAGTAATGTTGCTTCCGAAGAGTAACTCCTTTCTTCCGAAAGCTGTTAGTCTTTGTAGTTCCAGTACTTAGACAAATAAGAAGTTTGGTGAGCATTAACCTTTATTAGTTTTTACATTTTACATGCATTAAATAAAAATAGTTTTCTTTAAATTTTTATAAGGTTATAATTCCTAATGAAAATTTTAAATTTCTTTTCTTAATTTTATTATTATTTCGAAATGTTTATTATTATTCCGTTTCGTCAGATCGTATTACCTTCGCACGTATTCGTTCGAATCGTCACTCGAACGAACACGATGATAATTTTACTTTCTGATTTTGTTTACTACTTTTCAGTTATCATTCAGAACGTTAAACCCACATATATGTTTGTGTGAATCGTCACCCACGCAAACACACTGTCAGTCTATTATTCTGAAACGATACTGAACTTCTATTTTGAATTGTATTTCCTCACTGACGGACTCAACTAAATTACCCTATTTTCACATTGTTATAGATAATTTCTTACTGAATTATCGGCCATCTGATTTCTGTTATTTGTAGACATCAGATTGCAACCAATATGTTCTTTGTTCCTTGTTTTCACATTGTTATTTCACATGACTTCTTGTATTTCTGTATTTAAATTTGCATTCAAATACGTACAACTGTTAAATGTTTCCCATAGTCTTGTTGTCACACAACTGTTTAACACATAGTAATGGTGAAAGTACACATATCGTACGGATTGCCGGACGATCTGGTACTGGTTGTCACATTGTTAATCTTATTTATACCCATATCTTCTTTTCTAATACAAGATACAATTACCAATTCTAATTAATGCAATATCTACTTTTTATATGCATAAATTAAATCCAACTTTCGCTTCCCTTTGATCTGACAATGTATAACATATAAATGATGCACATTTGACAACTTGACTAACTACAAGTACATTAAAAATCTAGAATATAACTTTTTAAGTACATAAAAAACCTAGAATATAACTTTGTAAGAATTAATTGTATTCATCAATTAAGGCCAACATAGGTTCACTTTTGCAAGCCATTAGTTTTTCTAGTGATTATAGTGTATATGTACATTTCAATGACTTGACAATGATCTCATGATCGTTGATACAAGGTTCACAGATACGACGTCTTTCTTTTCGGTTGAATAAAGGAAAAAGAATAATAAAATATACATATATATGTCGACGACATGTCGTTGATATTGAGGTTTCATTCCGCCTCTCTTTTTGCCCACTTCTTTTAATTATAAGCTTGTATCGATGATGTATCGTTGTTAAAAGCAGACCAAAATAAAAATTATGAGCCAGGAGCTCTATCCCGATGAGAGATATATTTTGTTAGGAAATGATGGACCTGTGAGAGATATATGTTGAGTTCACTATTAAAGATGCTAATTAATCTCTTAAATTAAATTAATTCTGCATTTATAACAAAAATACGTTTGCAATTAAACAATTAGGGTTTTAATTAATTAATGACGTAGTCATGTCGACCAGTCGTGTGAATATTAGAAGCTTGTCTTGCTGACACGTGTCAGGCTCTCTGTGCTTTGAAAATACTATAAACAAATACCCATTTGCTTACAGATTCATGTGTAATCACTCTACAATTCTGTACATTCATGTGCTCTCCAATATTTTATTTGCATTTGTTCTTTCCCAACAAACCCTGATCTTGAAGTATTCTACCGCTGTTTTCTTGTCTCAAACTCATGGAAGATCAAACCCAAACCCAAACCCCAACAAACCAATGTGTTGAACCAAATGAACCAGCGGTTAGGTCAAGATGGACACCAAAACCTGAACAAATCCTCATACTTGAATCCATTTTCAATAGCGGGATGGTTAACCCACCAAAGGAAGAAACTGTCAAGATAAGAAAGCTGCTTGAGAAATTTGGTTCCGTGGGTGATGCCAATGTGTTCTACTGGTTTCAAAACCGCCGGTCCAGATCTCGAAGGCGCCAACGCCAGATTCAAGCTGGCCTGATAAGCAGTTGCTCATCAGAACAACAACAGCAACAACAGCAGCAGCAGCAAACGGTGTTAACAAGACATGGTGGTGGTGGTGGTGGAATTAAGCACCATGATGTGGCTTACACCATGGCTACACCGGGTCTTGTTATGCAACAACCAGGTTTCTTACCCATGCTACATGAATCTTTGTCACCTATGGCTGGCTGCGGGTCTTCTTCACGGCTAGGTGCGGGTGGTTCAGATGGGACCTATGTGAGTTCGGGTCAAGCTTCTAGTTTCCCAGAAATTGAGCTTAACACGTCTATGGATTCAGGTTTATGCATGCATTTAGATATATATACTTCAACAGTTGATTATGAATTTGGTAGCTAGGGTTCTTAATTTAAATAAATGAATATGTTTTTCTTTTAATTTATATGAATATTTATTCATATGTTTCATGAAAAACAATCCCTAATTAATTATAGAATCCAACCTGTTCGATCACGTATGGAAATAATTAACCTAATTGGGACAAAGTGATTTTCTTATCAAATATATTAGTAATTACTCTTAAATGTTTGAATCTAAAAAAAACGTATGGAAATAAGTAATCTTCACAGTTATTTTTTATTCAAGAATCAAGAATATTGGGAATTTAATTTTTATGAATTAATTAAGAGTAACATAAATTTTTGAAATTTAATGTTCCTCAAATCATAAATATTGATTAATGATAATTTTTTTTAATATTTGAATTAATTTAACTCGGATTTTTGTTTGATAAAAATAATTAGTGGAATTAGAAAAGCTGGAAATTAATTTCATCTTGATTAATAAACCATTAATTAAACTCATAAATAATTAGAAAACCATTTTCTCATGTCAGATTACTTGAATTAATCAAGGCTTTCTTCTCCTTACCAATTATAATTTATCAAAAAAAATACGTAAAAAGGTATTTCTTAAATCTAATCAATAATCATACATTTAATTAAAAGCTAGAATTCAGTCATTAACAATCTATCTATGTACTCTAATAAACAAAAATTTACATATGCCACTTGTCATATTCTAATGTCACAATGTCACTTGTCAATTTTTTATAAAATCATTTAAGTATCTCTTATTAAATACGTTATATTATATCTCCTATTAAATAAATTATATTAACTATCTTATTATATAATTATAATAATAATAATAATAACTAATGATATTATTTTTATTTTGCAAATTTAAAAATAGTTTTTATATATTTAAATTGAATAATTTTATTATAAAATATATTTTAAAAAGTTTATAAAATATATTTTTTCATAAATATCAATTTTAAAAAAAATAAGAAATATTTCAATTTGTTTTAGAAAATAATAGTTTTACGAAAAAAAATTCTTAAAAAACAAATTTTTTCAAAAAAATAAAATATAAGCAGAAAAACACGTAAATGATGATAAAAGTTACATTTTTTTGTTTTATATGTTTAACGGTAATTTCAAATTAGGTTATTTAACTATAATAATTACAAAAATATTACCTATCATTTTACTTTAAAATAGTTAGTTTTTGATATAAAACTAACTAATTAGATCTTTAACTTTAGTTAGTTCAAATATTTCAGTTATTACAAATCAAGAATGTTAAGAATATTAATGTTGTTATTAAAAATTTGATTATTATTTTATTATCTAAAGTAATTATTAATACATAATTTAATCATTTTATATAAACATATCATCATTTATAATTTTTAAATTTTTATTATTAATTGTTTAATATTTTATATTTAATCCGTGTGTTCACACGGGTAATAGACTAGTTACCAATACACAATAATGCCATGTCCTTGTTAATTTAGTTAAGATGATTAAATCTTCTCTCACAGAACTAAACTATCAATAAATTATAATGAAACAAGAGGTGGTTTTTTAATAAAAAAAAGGTTACATATATATATATATACACATCTATACGTGTGTGTGTGTGTATATATATATGCAATATATATATGTGTGTGTGTGTATGGGACGGTTTCATTGTTAACTCACATTAATTGCAGTAATCCAAATAACTCCGACAAGATTAACTCAAATCTTTAAAAAAAATTCATTACCTTTATTGTACGTAGAAAACTTTTTTCTTTTATGTGTGTTTGTTAATTCACTAGTGTAAGCGAAATTGCACTGGTGTAAGTTTTGTCAATTCTTAATTCGCTTACATGGTGAATTAGTGGTCTTATACATGTAGAATAAAGGTTATAATAAAACTAAAGATTTGGGTTGATCTTATTGAAATTATTTGTGTTAACAAAATTAAACAGAGTTATTATTCGATCATGATCTTACATATGTATATATTTTAAAAATAGCACGAATAAAATGTTAGGTTGGGGACTTTAATGTATTAATTACTTATAATAATCATACGGTACGTTGTTCAACATATATGCAGTTATAGCTGTGTTTATCAACGGTGTTCCAACCGAGGTGGAAGCTGGTCCGCTTAATATGAAAGGTATGTTCGGTGAGGATACGGTGCTGGTTCACTCATCTGGTGTGCCTGTGCCTCATGATGGGTTCGGGTTTTCAGTGGCTGGTCTGCAACATGGTGAAAGCTACTACTTGGTAACCAATCAATCCCTCAATCTGGATCCTCTGTGACTAGTGTCATATGCTTGTTGATATACGGTTATATGCATTAATTATATCTATAATATACAATAAGAAGCTGGATAAATATTAAATATAAAGTATATTTTGCTTAAAAAGGTAAAAAAATATTCTTTAAAACCTTGAAATCGGCTCACATGAACTCCGATTGAACTTTTAACGATGTTGGTATCGTAATGTCGAACTATACAATATTAGCTTTTAGGTTTTAGCTTTAATATGTACTAATGTACCTCTAAAGTTTAGGTTTTAAGACTTGTTTTTATTTTCTATGTTTTATCTTTAGACTTTAAGGTTTGGTTTAAAGTGGCTTTAATATTATGGTATATGGATTGGGTTTTAACATTTGAGGTTTAGAGTTCGACATGCCGAGTCTAATGACACAAAAAATAAGTTGGTTTGAAGTTTGTTTAGGTTGGCTTTCATGTTTTTTTAAATCTTTTTATACAAAATAAACTTTTTTATGGAATCTCTCCCATATGTGTATGTGAATGATGATTCTTGGAAATTAAATATATTCAACCCTTTTTTTATCAGGCATAATTACATTGTGCTCACAATAATTTTCTCGAGGGAGTTTCAAAATCATAGCACATTTTGAATTTTTTTAATATTTAATTCCACATGCTTTGAATTTAATTATTCTATTATATTGTCTAAAGTGGTATGCCTTTTTGATTATCATTATAATTATCTTGGTTTTATTGAAACCTAAATTTCTAATGAGAAAAATCATTAACGCATGCATTTTTCTCTAATTAATATAATATATTTTTCATAGCATTTTTAACTAATTAATATTCAATAACTATATTATTTATTTTAATAAATTATATTTAATTCAATACAATGTAAATAGATATTATATAAATTGTAAAAATGTTAAACAATTTGATATTCAGTATCCAATAAAAAAATTTACATTAGAATCTAATACATTTAATATTATTTATTTATAAATAATTAATAAAAAGAGTGTCTTAAGATGTACCTTAAATACTTTTTTTGAGTTCATTTATAGAAAAAGATGAAACTTCGATCATGTTTGTTTATCAATCACTCATGAAAGTAATTATACTACAACCTTCATGCATGCTTCAAGAGATACTTATAAATCACTTGGATCCTTAAGTGTCTAATATTATTTATCGTATGATCACTTGACTAGTAACTCACACTTATAAAATTTTTGATATTTAAATATTTCCCAAATAGTAAAGCAATTCTAAATTCTTTGATAACTTTAATAGAGTCCTATAACATTACTTTCATTTCGCCTAATCTATTATTTTCATGATATACAACACACATACAGACACATACATACATGTATATATAGGGCCTGGTTTTGTTCAAATTTCATCATAAAAGTTGTTTTTATATCTTTATGCAAAATCTTGTTTTTATTTTTCTTATATATATATATAAACAAAAAAATATTTATGACTATATGATTTAAGAGTATAAGTAAATTTATTTGCTTTGATTTTGAAATAATTATATATATGTGTGTGTGTGTTTCAACGGGCGTTTTACATGTAAAATGTATGAAGTTTGTATGATAAAATCATACAATTGTTAATTGTTCTTGCGTGATTTTATAATGTAGACGTTGACTTATCACTCTTTAAACATACACGTGTTAGTTCATCTTTGTGTGATAATAACTCCGTGTCTACATGATATAAAATATATCGCGTAAGAACAATTAACATTTAGGTGATTTTATTAGACAGAATTTGTACCTTTGCTCTAAAAAAAATATTTGTATATGAACCAATCCTTTTTATTTTTTAGTTGTTCTTTTAAAATAAATTATTTAAAGAAAAATATAGTCTAATTTAATCGGCTCAACTTAAAAAAAAAATTATATAAAAACTTATGTAAATATAAGAATGTCGTAACAGTGTACAGAGAAAAATAAAATATGCCTTAAAACCGTAAATATTGATATGATAAAAAAATCAGAAGAATTTAACCACCACTTTCCTAAAATATTTTTATTCGTCGAATAGCAAAACCAAAACGACAATTTAATTTAAATAAAAATGTTTTAAATAATTATAGTAATAAGTATTATTGAATTGAACCAACTAATTAAACTTAATAAATTTATGTATGTAAATTGTGACTAAAACCAGAGTGTAGATTTAAACAAAGTTAATTAACATACTATTTAAATTTAAAGAAACAAATGAGTTATTAAAAAAAACCCACTTCATATATTATTTAAACACAAATAAAGAAAAGAGAAAAAAAATAGATAAGGAGTTGAAGCGAATAAGGGGCTACAGAAATAAGAAGAAAGAAACATGAAATTTTGAATTAGGGTCTATACTTCAACTAATCAGTCTCGTTTACTGTGCACGTTTATAATGTGTTTATTTGTTGATATTTGAGAAGTAGAAATAATATTGCACTAATTATAACATTATTTTAGTTAATTTTTGTAAAAATAACAATAAAAGCGTTGGATTAGTCGGTTAATTAGGCATCATAAGCGCATAGGGTTGTCTCAATTTTATTTTTTAGGAGCCCAAGGCAAACAAAAATTAAGGTCCTTTCTGAAGTAATTTTTGTTTACGTTAAAAAATTATGGTTCATAAATTGTAAAAATCATAAAAATATGTTAATTTGTCTCTTTTGACATAGTTTACTCGTAATAAATTAAACTAATGAATCATAATTTTCACTTCGCTACCAAATGCAATTTCAGTATCACAATCATTAAGATTTGCACTCAATTCTAAAATTTTAAAGATTATGACAGTGGGTCCTATGAACAAAAGTAAAATTTTGGATTATCATTAATCAAAATACTAGCATAAATTATTATAAGTCAATAAGTCATTTTTGAATTATGAAAATCAAATTTAATTAAGAAAAATACATATAAACAATAAATTATACAAGCAAAGAAAATATAAAGTACAATACTTAATTGCTTGTCATGTTTTACGACTTTGTTCTTATTTATTAATCAGTTTAAGTACCATATTTACCACCAGAAAGTTTGTCTAGCTAAACAAAGGTCAAACAAAAACAAAAATGATGTAATTACTTGGAAAAGGAAAGACTTAAACAAACTTTTTTCTTATGAGAATATGAGAGAGCTTTGTATTTTTTTTTTCTAATTTAAAACGCCAAATAAAGGTGAAACAAAAACAAAAATGATGTAATTACTTGGAAAAGGAAAGACTTAAAGAAACTTTTTTACCCATAAGTTTAGGGGCCCTATGCTCTTGCCTCTAATTTTATTAAGTGAGCTCGGCTATGTGAGTTGGGATCTCATTGGAAGCAACATTTATATTCTTATGGGATAGAGGTAAGACTATCTGTATCTTACCATCCTTAAACCCTACTTTAATTTTGATGATGTTGAAATATAATGAGTATGATGATGATGATTTTCAACAAATGTCTAAAAAAAATAAAAGGAAAAGCACCTGTAGCAACCATAATATTAAAAAGAAAAAAAAAGTCACCTACACTCCTTTAGTAAGGAGTGAGGAGCTGACTCAAGTTGAATGTGAGTCGAATACGAGCTGATGAACTTTTAGTTTGATAGGAAGATTTTTTGTTAAAAATCCTACTTGAATTAATCCCCCTTTATATATATAGGAGGGGTTCCTAAGAAAATCATCATTTTAGAGAAAACTAAGAAAAGTAATCACAATTGTTATCAATCAATTTCTTTTTTTGTTTTTTGTTTTACATTTTGTTTTATTATAAGGTTATATTTGTTAACAAAACGGAAAAAAATAAAAAAAAATATATGTAATTCATGTTATTTCATATATGTAACTTGTAAACTTACATATATGTAATTTGTAACATGTTATTCATTTTTTTTGTTTATAACATTTTTAAGCTAATAATAAAAATCATGAAATTAAAAAAAAAATGATTGGTTAGTAAAGTTTTCTTAGTTTTCTCCAAAATAAGAAGTTTTTTTTAACTCTCCTCTCTCTCTCTCTCTATATATATATATATATATGAAAAGATTTAGATTCAGAAGACTGTAAATCCATATAAGTTTGACATATAATATTATGATATGCTTAAAAAAAGTAATAAATGATAATTTAGGTATAAAATCTTAATTTTTGTATTGATTTTTTCTTTTATCCTATCTGATAAACTTAATGATTTATGTATATGAACTCTTATGTATATATACCAAAAGTTTTGAAACCATTATTATGATAATTAAGAGTAAAAATAATAATATATATCGTTTCTTTATTAATTAGTATTTGTTTAATTGTGTTGTTTGATATATATTCTAATGTTTTCTAATAACATACAACACTTGACATTTACAGGTATCAAGGTCTATTTAAATAGAAATTTGAGCATCACCCAATCGACTAGCTTTCAACATATTTTGTGATGTGAGTAATACAGTTTTCCATGGACACCGATCCAACGAACTTCAATGTTATATTTTTCTTTTTGTTCAATAATCTCGCCTCGTTTGAAATAAATTAAAATAATTGCATACAAACAAGTGAGAGAACAACGACAAGTGTTATGACTACATAAATGTTGGAACCAAGGCTAACAGTTCAACAACAACAAGCGTACCCAGTAAAATCCCACTTAGAGTGGGGTCTGGGAAGGCTATCAATTCAACCTTTTACATAAATGTTGGAACCGCGGCTATCTCATCAAGCTTTTACATACATGTTGGAACAAGGATATCTGATCAAGCTTTTCGAATGCTTAAAACAGGGATACAAATTGAGGCCATTTTTCTAAAGTATATAAACTCACCTCTTTTATCTAAGTTTGAAACACAGAAGCTATAGAAAATTATAAATGATAAAGTTATAAAATGTGTAAATTAATTATGAATATTAGAATAACAAATTTTTTTACCCCAATTATAATTTGTTACAACAAGGTTTATTCCACCCCCGCGATGTGGCGGGTTATCACAGTATACTCTTGAGAACGGGTATATATCATCTGCAAAAGCATAAGTTACATAACAAAATCAAATCTCTCATCACGAACTAAGCCCTAAAGTCTAAACCTAAACCCTAAACCAACAAAAACTCAAATTTAATAAAACCCACATTTCTAAACAAATATCTCAAATTTAATATTCTCATCTGTGTTTACTAATTTTCAAAGTTAAAAAAACTTCTTCTGATCCAAGTTTAAACTTTCAAAACGTCACGACATAGACCAGACACATACGTAATATACATTACTATATATATATATATATATATATATATATATATATATATATATATATATATAGAGGAGTGTTATTTTAAAAACCTCCTTTAGTTGAGAAAACTTAGAAAACAATGAAAAAAACCATCAAATTTTCTTTTTCATTTTTTTACAGTTTTGTTAAATCAATAAGGTCATTTTTATAAAAAAAATAAATAACGGCGACCAGATTTTTAAAAAACTAATAAAAAACCGATGTAACACAGACGTAACATAGTTGTACATGCCTGAAAAAAGGAGTTACGTCGGTGTTACATTTTTTAAAAATTTCTTGTCTGCACTTTTTTTATAAAAATGACCCTAATAATGTTATAAAACTATAAAAAAAATAATAAAAATTTTTTACATAGGGTTTTTTAAGGTTTTTTTTAACTCAAGGGGATTTCCATTTTATACATACCATATATATATATATACATACACACATGGAAGGGTTCAATTGTTAACCCTTCCTTATTCCGATAACCGAATAAGTAAATCTTATTATTTTGAATCACATATTAAAGTAAATTAAAGGTGCATGTTTTTTTCTTCTTTTTTTAATTAATGTAAGTGAGACCCACATTATTTACATTAATTAAAAAAAAGATAAAATATACACCTTTAGATATACTTTAACGTAGGCCCAAAGTAATAAGATGTACTTATTCAGTTATCACAATAAGGAGAGGTTAACAATTGATCATTCCCCTATATATATATATATACACATATATATATTTATTATTGAATATTATATAGTAATTAATTAAGTGAATACCCTTTTTTAGTGAGAAAACCGTGAAAACAAGGCAAAAATCATGTAAAAAATGTATTTTTTTTTGAATTTTTTTACAAGTTTGTAAAATTATTGGGCACATTTTTATAAAAAAAATTAAAAAAGCGCTGAACAAATATTTAAAAAAATTATATACTTATGTAAAATATACGTAACGCTGCGTCAGATCTGACGAATTTTTTTATGTGTTGGTACGTATGTTTTACATGATTTTATAAAATATTTTTTTAAAACATATTTGGTCGATGCTTTTCTGATTTTTTTATAAAAATGTGCCCAATAGTGTTACAAACCTATAAAAAAATTTCAAAAGAAAACGTTTTTTTATATGATTTTTGCCTAGTTTTCTCATGAAGAAGTAGTTTTCAAATTGTCAATACCCATATTATATATATAATATCATGGGACCCACACTATCCAAGATCATGGGACCCTCACTCTATTTAATATTGGGAAAATTACCGATTTAGTCATTGTTTGCCAATTTTTAACCAAATTAATCATTCAAATTTATGCCTCTAAGACACCGTTTTAGATGTCGCTTTAGACGCCTTTTGTCACACCCCGACCAGTGGCGGAATACGTCGAGGCATGATGTGTGAAAGATTGTTCAATAGCTCATGATAATGGATTAAAGTTTCATAATTTAAATTACCAATATTTCAAAGTCAACACAAACATTGCAATGCAAATTCAAATGTCAAATACAACTTAAAACAAAAGTCATTAAATAAACTATCTAGGTCCATTCTTCCTAGATTTGCAATATGATTCTTCACTTAACCTGTCACACATGTAAAATAAAAGTCAACTAAATGAATAGTTGGTGAGTAGTCATATTTTTGATAGCATAAGTATAAAAATATGCAAACTCAAATGACTACAAGTATAAAAGTTATGCATGCATATGAAACAAGTATGTATAAAATGGTGTACCGGTCCTTTTTAACACGGAATTCACACGCGAAGAGAGCGCGACTCTCTTAGGAACCAAGTACAAGAATACGTTTACGATTACGATTTCAAGTAGCAAATAAGATCAACAAAGCACATAAGAAACAAGTATACAACACAAGCTCATCACATGATAGCATTTCAACTAGATAGGCATTCCTTAGTTTGCATAAGTATCAAAAGATATAAGTTTCTAAGTTTTTGAATAAGGACATGTGTGAAAGCCCCAAAATAATATAAAACTAAAAAGGGGATATGAAAACTCACTTGTTTGCTAAGCACTCCAAAAATTACAACTTAAGCAAGTTGTGTAATATCAAGCACTTGTTAACCTGTTTTTTGGAATAATATGCATAAGAATATGACTACAAGTTCCTTAGTCTTTAATCATTTTAAGGCATAATGCAAATTTAGACTTATAAGGCTTAGGTTTATTAAATAAAATAGTTTATAAGTTCAAATGATTAAACTTAGAACTAAGCATTTAAAATTTAATAACTTAAGATTTTAAGTTAAAACACTTTATATAAATAAATTTTATAAAATTTTCTTTAGAATATAAAAAAATTATATAAAGCTTACATAAATAATATTTGCAAATTTTAAATATTGAAATGAACCTTAGTTTAAGTTTTATAAAAATAAAGTGATAAAATAATTTTAATATAAACAAAAGGTTTATACATATTTTCTAAACCTTTTACACTTTAATATGTTTTTATAAATTAAAAATAATGGTTTTTAAACCTTTATTAATATTTAATGAATCAACATTATTAAAAATATTATCATTAATTATTTTCATCATATATAAAGGAGACATAAAATCATTTTTTTTTATAATTTTCTAAACATTTTATTATGAATCATATATATTAAAATGATTATTATAACACTTATAATAACTTAAATAAGGAAATAATAACAAAAATAATATTCTGAAATTTATAAAAGTTAACAGAATATTTAAAATGTTGAAACATATTTTATAGAATTATTTTATGATATTTCAGAATATTTAAATGTGTTAAAAATGAAAAAGGAAGGTGTTTAAAGGCTAAAAAAAAACGGTTCTGTGAGCCGGGAGAGGTTCGAACCCAGGCCACTTCCACCAAACCCGAGTGTCTAAACCACTCGACTGGTTGGGGTTTTGTTGAGTAAAATGAAAACATAAGGGTTTTAAGCCTTCTTTGTTGATCGCCCCTTTCAAAAAGAAAGAAACCCTAGCTCATTATCCCATCTAATTCGATCAATCCAGAAATCTCAAGCCCCTATAATCATAGGGCTTTTGTTCCACTTCTAAAGACGAGTTGTTTGAGCCTAAACATTACCTGTGAAAGTTTCTTGATGACGTGCTCGAGTTCGCTTCAATGTCGCGGCCGTTCTTGAGTGGGATTCGAAGTTCCAGTGGTTCTAAGTTGCAATTGATGGTTCGTACAGCTTCAGAAGGATGTCGCGAGTCTGTGTGTGTGTCTGATTTGAATTTGGTGAGCGAGAGGGATGAAATCGTGTTAAAGTTATGTTAAATGGTTCGACCGAGATAATGGTGGTGATTAGACGCGTGTTTGGTCGAATTAATGAGTTAATCACGCTTGTCGGGATGTAGTTGAGAGTTACCGAGCGTGCATGGGGCATTAAATGTTTGATTGAGGCGAATGGGGGTGGTGTTCGGTGGAGGTGCAGGCCAACGGGGACGAGGGGGGGGGGTTTGGGCTTTTTGCTGAAAGTTTCATCATATGGCAGAACAGGCCCCCCAGTTTTTGGCCTTGTGTTCCCTCTTGCCTAAGATTCCATCACACACATATAATAGTTTCGGTTTTTACATAAATAGTCCTTACACTTATAAAACCCATTAGTTTTAGGTTTAAAGTTTGTATAAAGTTTATAAAACATAATATTTAACAAAGTTAATAAGCTTGTTATTTAAATAAAGTTTATAAAGTCTAAAAAAAAATTATTTATAAAACATATTAGTTAATAAGGTTTAATAGTTTAAATAATTTTATAAAGCTTAAGTATTAATCTTTATAAAAAGTGTTATGTTTATAAAATCATAAATAATGCTTATAAATAATTATTATTAATGCTATTAAAAGTTTACCTATTTTTTTGTAACAAAAATTTAAGTTTTATATACTTAAATAATTAATTTTATAACACACATAATGAAGTTTAAATATTTTAAATTAAAATTATACATACACATATATGTATACACCCTAAGTATTAAAATGAAACGGTTTAAAAAAAAGCTTTCATTAACAAAGTATTTAGAAATTACAAAAGTAATAATCGGAAATTTGCAAATGTTACAGTCTCCCCTACTTTAGAAAATTTCGTCCCGAAATTAATTACGAGGAGTCTTGATCAAAGAGATGAGGGTATTTTGTCTTCATTTGGTCTTCTCGTTCCCAAGTAAGCTCCGGTCCGCATTTAGAATCCCAACGTACCAAAACTAACGGGATACGCTTGTTTTTCAGCTTCTTGACCTCTTTATCCACTATCTTCACTGGCCTTTCTACGAAATGCATCGATTCGTCAATACAAACTTCATCGAGGGGTATGTGTAAGTTTTCATCGGCTAAGCACTTCTTAAGGTTTGACACGTGAAATGTCGGATGCACGTTTGATAATTCTTCAGGCAGCTCGAGTCGGTAAGCAACTTTACCGACCCTTTCTAAGACTTTAAATGGGCCAACGTATCGAGGAGCTAACTTTCCCTTTTTCCCAAAACGAGCAACTCCCTTCCAAGGAGATACCTTAAGGAGGACGAGATCATCAACTTGAAACTCTAACGGCTTTCGCCGTTTGTCGGCATAACTCTTTTGCCAGCTTCGAGCGGTAGTAAGATTTTCGCGAATACGAAGAATCTGGTTCGTAGTTTCTTGTATCAAATCAGGACCCGTAACTTGAGCTTCCCCAAGTTCATTCCAACAAACGGGAGATCTGCATTTCCGACCGTAGAGTGCCTCGAAAGGTGCCATATCAATACTACTATGATAACTGTTGTTGTATGAAAACTCGATAAGAGGTAGGTAAGAATCCCAGTTCCCACCGAAGTCTATCACACAACACCGTAGCATGTCTTCCAAGGTTTGAATGGTTCGTTCGGACTGTCCGTCCGTTTGTGGGTGATAGGCGGTGCTAAGATTTAACCGAGTCCCGAGAGCAGATTGTAACGATTGCCAGAAATGAGATATAAAACGACCATCCCGATCGGAGATGATGTTAAGAGGAATGCCATGTCTACACACAATTTCCTTGATGTAAATTCGAGCTAGTTCTTCTACTCGATAAGTTTCACGAATAGGAAGGAAATGAGCAGATTTCGTAAGCCGGTCAACGATCACCCAAATACTATCGTAACCCTTGGTAGTGCGCGGGAGTTTGGTTATAAAATCCATTGCAATACCTTCCCATTTCCAAACGGGAATTTCCGGTTGTTCAAGTAATCCTGACGGTCGCTGATGTTCGGCCTTGACCTTGGAACACGTAAGGCACTTGGTTACAAATAGAACAACATCGTTTTTCATTCCCGGCCACCAATACTGAACCCAAAGGTCTTTGTACATTTTGTCGGCACCGGGTGAATGGAATATCGAGACTTGTGAGCTTCTTGCATGATGAGTCCCCGTAACTCGTTTTGACTTGGAACCCACAGACGGTTGTGCAAGTAAACCAAACCATTTGGCTTAGTCTCGAATTGAAGTTCAGCGCTGTTTGGTACTTCCTCATGCAATTTGCCCGAGGTGATTGTCAATTGTTGCGCTTCAAGGATACGATTCTGAAGATCCGAGGTGATTTGAATGCTATGGAGTACGATGGATTCATTATACGCCTTTCGACTAAGCGCATCCGCTACGACGTTAGCTTTCCCCGGGTGGTAACGGATTTCGCAGTCGTAATCGTTTAACAGCTCAACCCAACGCCTTTGCCTCATGTTAAGCTCTTTTTGGTCTAGAATATGTTGGAGACTTTTGTGATCCGTGAACACCACACACTTGGTGCCGTATAGGTAATGCCTCCATATTTTTAAGGCAAACACGACAGCACCGAGCTCGAGGTCGTGAGTCGTATAGTTCTTCTCATGAATTTTCAATTGGCGGGACGCGTATGCAATGACCTTTCCTCGTTACATTAGTACACAACCGAGACCCTGATTCGAAGCATCGCAATAAACTACGAAGTCGTCGTTTCCGTCGGGAAGAGTAAGGATTGGTGCATTGCATAACTTGTGCTTCAAAGTCTGAAATGCTTGCTCTTGATCAGATTCCCACTTGTATGGCTTGCCTTTGTGAGTTAAGGCAGTAAGTGGTAAGGCTATCTTGGAGAAGTTTGAAATAAACCGACGATAATAACCAGCTAGACCGAGAAATGATCTAACTTCAGTAGGAGTTGTTGGAGCTTTCCAATTCTTCACGGTTTCAATCTTTGCGGGATCCACGTGAATCCCTTGCTCGTTTACAATATGTCCCAAAAATTGAACCTCTTTAAGCCAGAATTCACATTTGGAGAATTTGGCATAAAGTTGCTCTTCCTTTAGGAGTTTCAGAATGGTTCGAAGGTGGTCTTCATGCTCGGTTTTGGATTTGGAGTAGATCAAGATGTCATCAATGAAGACGATGACAAACTTATCAAGATACGGTTTACAAACTCGGTTCATTAAGTCCATAAACACCGCGGGTGCATTAGTTAAGCCAAAAGGCATCACCATGAACTCGTAGTGTCCATACCTCGTACGAAACGCGGTTTTTGGTATGTCGTCTTCATGAACACGTAATTGATGATAGCCCGAACGAAGATCAATTTTTGAAAAACATTTTGCACCTTGAAGTTGATTGAAGAGGTCATCTATCCGAGGTAAGGGGTATCTGTTCTTAATCGTGAGCTTGTTAAGTTCACGATAGTCGATACACATACGAAAAGAACCGTCTTTCTTTTTCACAAATAAAACGGGTGCACCCCAAGGAGAGAAACTGGGTCGGATGAACCCTTTATCGGATAATTCTTGTAGCTGACTCGCAAGTTCTTGAAGTTCAGACGGTGCGAGACGGTAAGGGGATTTTGCAACGGGGTTTGCACCTGGAATAAGATCGATACGAAACTCGACTTGTCGAGTCGGAGGTAAACCGGTAACGTCTTCGAGGAATACTTCGGGAAAGTCACGGACTATCGGAATGTCTTCAAGGTTTCGCTCGTCAGTCTTGGTTTCCACTATGTGAGCCAAGAAGGCCACATACTTCTTTCGTAAGTATCGTTGGGCTTGAGTGCAAGTCATAAGTTTAAGGCCCTTAGCCTTACGTTCACCATAAACCTTGAGTTCTTGGCCTTGCGTGAGCGGGATACGGATGTACTTTTCACCACAAACGATTTCGGCACGGTTCTTTGATAACCAATCCATGCCTACTATGACATCGAAACTACCCAATTGCATAGGTATTAAATCAATATGAAAATCATGCGTGTTTAGGTTCAACGTGCAATTAGAGATCACCGAGTCAAGTTTAATAAGTTTCCCGTTAGCTACTTCAACCGTAAACGGATATTCTAATCTAGTTCTAGGCAAGGCAAGTAAAGGTTCAAATTGAAAAGATATAAAACTTTTATCGGCTCCTGTATCAAAAAGAATAGAAGCATAATGTCCATTAACAAGGAACGTACCGTTGACCACGTCATTGTTGGCTTGTGCCTGATCGGCATTGATGTTGAAGACCCTTGCTCTAGCACCTTGGTTGGTCTGGTTTGTTGGATTGGTGAGTAAGTTGTTTCGGTTCACCCGTAGGGCACAAGTATTCGCAAAATGGCCCGGGTCACCACATACATAGCAAGATCTGACAACTGGGGCATTTGGAGCATTGATACGAGGTATATTGGCTTGATTTGCCGGTGCTTTAGGCAAACGACACGTGGTATAGAAGTGCCCGTAGCGTTTGCAGTTTGAGCAAACCCGACATGGAAAGGTAGGCATGTGGTGGAAATTACAAGTTGGGCACAAAGGAGCTGTACCAGTGTAGACCTTTTTGTTAGTCTGAGTGGCAGGTGCAACTTGTTGTAGTGGTGTGGCTTGAGTGGCTGCAAAATTCACATGATTAGCCTTCCTTTTGTTGTTGAACTTCTTGAAAGGAATGAGTGGTCCGGCTTGCGCTTCTTTAGATGGCTCAGTTGAACTCTTCTTTTCTTCTTTCTTGGACCCTTTCCGAGTGAGAGTCCCGGCTTTAACATGGTTGTCGGTAAGTGTTGCCGACAGCCGAATGGCCTCCGCTATAGAAGCGGGTTTGCTGCTCCAAACCGAATCCTGAATTTGCATTGGCAGGCCGCCAATGTATTTTTCAATCCCTCTAGACAAAGGGGTCACCATTTCAGGAACTAGAGCACTTAGTTCATGAAAACGGTTATTGTAGGCCATATTTTCACCACTATCTTGTTTCAGTAACCAAAACTCGTGCTCCAGTTTCATTATTTCATTTCGGGGGCAAAACTCCCGAGTCATAGCATCCTTCAGTTGTTCCCAAGTTAAGGCAGTTGTGGCTTCTTCTCCGAGGGTTCGTTTCTCGGCATTCCACCAAGTAAGGGCCCTCTTTTGAAGGGTCGATGTGGCATACCGTACCTTGAGTTCATTTGGACAATCACAGTTCAAGAACACACTGTCCATGCTCTCGAACCATTGAAGCATTGCCGTGGCTCCTTCAGTACCATTGAACTTTGTCGGGTTACATGAGTTAAAGTCCTTGAAAGAACACCGAGGGGGATTGATCGGAACCCGGTTGATAGGTATAGGGTTCATTTGCTGTTGTAGTTGTTGCATTCGTACCACCATATTCGGTAGCACAGCTTCCATTTGACGGGCAATTTCAGTAGCCATCTTCCTGCTTGAAGATCCACCACGTCTATGACTCATTTTGATCAAGCTGAAATTATAAGCTTAGTTAGAATTTGGATAATAGAAATTTGAATGATATAAGGTTCAATAAGTGTGACATCAAAGTTTTTGAACCTTAGTTATAGATGGTGAAAATGATGATGGTTTATTTGAACTTGCTTGGAATTGTTTGAGGTCAAGGAGTGGCATCCAATTGGACCCTTTGACATATTAGAACTTATTGTTTGTTAGACGTTTGGTATAACATGCTTTGGCCTATAAGTGAAAATACTCTCATCGAGAGTCCCCAGGAAAGCTAAACTGGTCCCACAGTACATCGGGGATTTATACGAATAACTTTCCTAGACAAGAGTCTCAACTACCGGTATTTCACCCTTCCAGTTAGTACATGTCCGTCTTTCAAACCTAGTTCTAACGGGAATAAGATCACAAAGATATTCATATGTACTATTGATGTTTAGAAGGTCGTGTATTTCCAAAGTCCACGTAGAGTCCACGAGCTTGCGATAATGTAGAGGGTTTAGAATAGAAGTTTAACACAAGGTTCATATGAGAGTTTTCTAAAGTTCAATATTGAAGGTTCATTGAGGAGGATCATTAAAAGTTCGATGATAGAGTTCATAATGTGGTTCACTAAGAGAAGGTTCTCCTAATGAGGGTTCATAATTGGAGTTCAACATGTAAGGGTTCAAAATAGAAGTTCACCTAAGCAATAGTTCAAATTGAGAGTCCACTAAGCAAGAGTTCATGATATAAATTCGCTAAGTATAGGTTCGTAATGGAAGTTCACTAACTAAGAGTTCATCATAGAAGTTCACTAAGCAAAGGTTCATATAAGGGTTCATATAAGTAAGCAACTTAGTTATAGTCTAGGTCACTATTTCTAATCACCTAATTCCCCATAACCATGGCTCCGATACCAATCTGTCACACCCCGACCGGTGGCGGAATACGTCGAGGCATGATGTGTGAAAGATTGTTCAATAGCTCATGATAATGGATTAAAGTTTCATAATTTAAATTACCAATATTTCAAAGTCAACACAAACATTACAATGCAAATTCAAATGTCAAATACAACTTAAAACAAAAGTCTTCAAATAAACTATCTAGGTCCATTCTACCTAGATTTGCAATATGATTCTTCACTTAACCTGTCACACATGTAAAATAAAAGTCAACTAAATGAATAGTTGGTGAGTAGTCATATTTTTGATAGCATAAGTATAAAAATATGCAAACTCAAATGACTACAAGTATAAAAGTTATGCATGCATATGAAACAAGTATGTATAAAATGGTGTACCGGTCCTTTTTAACACGGAATTCACACGCGAAGAGAGCGCGACTCTCTTAGGAACCAAGTACAAGAATACGTTTACGATTACGATTTCAAGTAGCAAATAAGATCAACAAAGCACATAAGAAACAAGTATACAACACAAGCTCATCACATGATAGCATTTCAACTAGATAGGCATTCCTTAGTTTGCATAAGTATCAAAAGATATAAGTTTCTAAGTTTTTGAATAAGGACATGTGTGAAAGCCCCAAAATAATATAAAACTAAAAAGGGGATATGAAAACTCACTTGTTTGCTAAGCACTCCAAAAATTACAACTTAAGCAAGTTGTGTAATATCAAGCACTTGTTAACCTGTTTTTTGGAATAATATGCATAAGAATATGACTACAAGTTCCTTAGTCTTTAATCATTTTAAGGCATAATGCAAATTTAGACTTATAAGGCTTAGGTTTATTAAATAAAATAGTTTATAAGTTCAAATGATTAAACTTAGAACTAAGCATTTAAAATTTAATAACTTAAGATTTTAAGTTAAAACACTTTATATAAATAAATTTTATAAAATTTTCTTTAGAATATAAAAAATTATATAAAGCTTACATAAATAATATTTGCAAATTTTAAATATTGAAATGAACCTTAGTTTAAGTTTTATAAAAATAAAGTGATAAAATAATTTTAATATAAACAAAAGGTTTATACATATTTTCTAAACCTTTTACACTTTAATATGTTTTTATAAATTAAAAATAATGGTTTTTAAACCTTTATTAATATTTAATGAATCAACATTATTAAAAATATTATCATTAATTATTTTCATCATATATAAAGGAGACATAAAATCATTTTTTTTATAATTTTCTAAACATTTTATTATGAATCATATATATTAAAATGATTATTATAACACTTATAATAACTTAAATAAGGAAATAATAACAAAAATAATATTCTGAAATTTATAAAAGTTAACAGAATATTTAAAATGTTGAAACATATTTTATAGAATTATTTTATGATATTTCAGAATATTTAAATGTGTTAAAAATGAAAAAGGAAGGTGTTTAAAGGCTAAAAAAAAAACGGTTCTGTGAGCCGGGAGAGGTTCGAACCCAGGTCACTTCCACCAAACCCGAGTGTCTAACCCACTCGACTGGTTGGGGTTTTGTTGAGTAAAATGAAAACATAAGGGTTTTAAGCCTTCTTTGTTGATCGCCCCTTTCAGAAAGAAAGAAACCCTAGCTCATTATCCCATCTAATTCGATCAATCCAGAAATCTCAAGCCCCTATAATCATAGGGCTTTTGTTCCACTTCTAAAGACGAGTTGTTTGAGCCTAAACATTACCTGTGAAAGTTTCTTGATGACGTGCTCGAGTTCGCTTCAATGTCGCGGCCGTTCTTGAGTGGGATTCGAAGTTCCAGTGGTTCTAAGTTGCAATTGATGGTTCGTACAGCTTCAGAAGGATGTCGCGAGTCTGTGTGTGTGTCTGATTTGAATTTGGTGAGCGAGAGGGATGAATTCGTGTTAAAGTTATGTTAAATGGTTATGGTGGTGATTAGACGCGTGTTTGGTCGAATTAATGAGTTAATCACGCTTGTCGGGATGTAGTTGAGAGTTACCGAGCGTGCATGGGGCATTAAATGTTTGATTGAGGCGATTGGGGGTGGTGTTCGGTGGAGGTGCAGGCCAACGGGGACGAAGGGGGGGGGTTGGGCTTTTTGCTGAAAGTTTCATCATATGGCAGAACAGGCCCCCAGTTTTTGGCCTTGTGTTCCCTCTTGCCTAAGATTCCATCACACACATATAATAGTTTCGGTTTTTACATAAATAGTCCTTACACTTATAAAACCCATTAGTTTTAGGTTTAAAGCTTGTATAAAGTTTATAAAACATAATATTTAACAAAGTTAATAAGCTTGTTATTTAAATAAAGTTTATAAAGTCTAAAAAAAAATTATTTATAAAACATATTAGTTAATAAGGTTTAATAATTTAAATAATTTTATAAAGCTTAAGTATTAATCTTTATAAAAAGTGTTATGTTTATAAAATCATAAATAATGCTTATAAATAATTATTATTAATGCTATTAAAAGTTTACCTATTTTTTTGTAACAAAAATTTAAGTTTTATATACTTAAATAATTAATTTTATAACACACATAATGAAGTTTAAATATTTTAAATTAAAATTATATATACACATATATGTATACACCCTAAGTATTAAAATGAAACGGTTTAAAAAAAAGCTTTCATTAACGAAGTATTTAGAAATTACAAAAGTAATAATCGGAAATTTGCAAATGTTACACCTTTTTTCTGTATCTTTTGTAAACATACGGGCCACATGTTGGCGGCTTTATCGAGGTTCTAAATTGGTGTCTTAAGACTCCCTTATTAAGACGCCGGTAGACGCCCAATTTAGACACCAGCTTAAATATGTAAACGTAAATTGGGCGTCTACAGACGTCTTAAGACGTCGGTAGAAAATGGGTCTCAAGACACCCATTTAGACCTCGAAAAAGACGCTAACATGTGGGCTCGTATGTTTATAAAAACTACAGAAAAATGACTTTTAAAGTGGTGTCTAAGAGGCCTAAATTTGAGTGATTAATTTGGTAACAAATTGCTCAACAATGACTAAATTAGTAATTTTTCCTTTAAGACACTCATTTAGGCCTCGAAAAAAAACGCTAACATGTGTGCTTGTGTGTTTATAAAAAGTACAGAAAAATGACGTTTAAAGTGGCGTCTAAGGGGCCTAGGTTTGAGTGATTAATTTGGTAAAAAAATTGCTCAACAATGACTTAATTAGTAATTTTCCCTTTAAGACACCAATTTAGACATCGAAAAAGACGCTAACATGTGGGCTCGTATGTTTATTAAAAGTACAGAAAAATGACGTTTAATGTGGCGTCTAAGAGGCCTAAATTTGAGTGATTAATTTGGTAAAAAATTGCTCAACAATGATTAAATTAGTAATTTTCCCTTTAATATTTATATTTTTACTATTCAGTTTAATAACCTTTAATTATATTTAGCAATAAGGAAAGTTGATTTAACTAAAAAAATTAGTAATTTTCCCTTTAATTATATTCAGTTTAATAACCTTTAATATTTATATTTTTACTATTCAGTTTAATAACCTTTAAATTAGTAATTTTCCCTTTAATATTTATATTGTTGGATCGAGTTGTTTACTCTAAACAACACTTCACAAGTATTTCTCTCTTTCAATCTAACAGATGCGGAATATCTGTTATAAGGATCTCTCAAACACTCAATGGTGAACAAATAATCTTTGAATAACAATAAGAACACAAGAACAAATTCAAGCTCAAAGATATATTTCTCTCAAAGTATTACAAGTGTTACAAGCAGAACACACAAGCACATACAAGCACACCTAAACAAGTTTACAATGAGAGGTTATATAGCTAAGGCTACAACCGTATACATGTAGGAATACGAGTTGGGTATACTAGACAGTACATAAAGTAAAGCTTATTCTAGTATATGGAGTGTCTTAACAGGCTAAGACACTTACTTACAATCATTACAAATATAGACATTGACTTTACAAAGACTAGCTAAATACAAAAGGCATTTAATGTTGTTGATCTTCAAGGCTTCAGATAATCTTTTGCATTTAATGCAGCTGCGGAGAAGTAAGGTGTTGTATCTGACTTTAGGTATGTTTATCCTTGTTGTTCTCAGACCAGCACGTCTGTTGTCAATACCTTTTGTACTATAAAAGTGCTCAGCTACAGTCTTTGTCAGAGTATAAACCTCGGAAGTTTTTTGTCTTTGTCTTTGGGTGCAAAAGAGAATCTTCGGAAGCTGTTAGTCTTCGGAAGCCTTTAATTCTTCAGAAGCTTTATGTCTTCAGAAGCTTTGAAGCTTTGACTCTAAGTGTTGGCCTTCCGAAGTGTTTGTCTTGTACATCCTTCAGCAGGAGTGAGTTACCCTTCAGAAGCAATGTTGCTTCGTACCCCATCGACCTGAAGGTTGATGCTACCTCATCCTTAGTGAATGAGACCCTTCTCCTGACATCACAAAGTTGAAAATGTCGACGGATGGTCTCCACTGTGATAGAAATGGGATGAGCATCAATGGTGGCATTAAGAATCCGACCATTGGGAGATGAAGACACTGAACAGGATGCCCAAAATTGTTGGTGATGAGATTCATACACCACAGGCTGAACAGTAAGGGCGAAAAAGTACCTGCTCCTTCGAATGAAGGAGATGATCGGAGCAAAATCAGCATCATTGTCTGCTGATAACTTCGCAGGAAGATTGTGAGTGGGTCTGAAGGCAAGAAGTTCCATGGCGATTGATGGTTTTTTAGGTTAAATTTGGAGAGAAAAGCAATTCGAAATGAAACGGTGAGAGAAGGTGAATGAGCGGGAGACCTTTTATACCTTCGGATGTCAGCATTTAATATAGAAACACATTAAATTTTGAGATCCGGAAGTCAGAAAAAGTACTTCCGGAGACAACTCATTTATTATTCAAATTGGCTAAGGACAGATTTGCTTCCGAGAGAATTAGTCATCGGAAGTAGTTCATGAGACCAAAGATATTCTTCGGAAGATACTTACTTCCGAACCATATAAATATATCATCAGAAGTGTATCTTCTAAAGGTTTAGATATATTCATCAGAAGAAATGTTCTTCGGAAGGCATCTTCTTCTGAAAAGGAAGTTCAGAAGATTAAGCTTCCGAAGAGATAATGTATCGGAAGGATAATACTTCAGAAGGGAATATTATCTTCTGAAGTGTGACTTCTTCCGACATAAGGAAAGAATAATGCTTCCAAAGACTTAAACTATCTTCTGAGGAGTAATTACTCATCAGAAGATACTTTAAGTTTATTTTCCGAAGAATTATTCATTCCATTATTCATTCATTTACTCAAAGTTAATCATGCCAATGGCTGTTATTAAATACCTGAATCTTCCTTCATCAAATGCTTTGGTGAAGAGATCAGCCAGATTGTGTTCTGTATCAACTTTGACTAGATGAATCAACTTCTTCTCTACACAATCTCTGATGAAGTGATATCTGATATCAATGTGCTTGGTCTTGGAGTGCTTGACAGTATTGTTGGTGATGGAGATTGCACTGGAATTGTCTATCTGTATAGGAGTGTTGAACAGCTCTACTCCATAATCCTTTATCTGATTTTGAATCCAAATGACTTGTGCACAGCAGCTAGAAGCAGCTATGTATTTTGCCTCTACAGTAGAAGTAGAAACACAAGACTGTTTCTTGCATTGCCAAGACACAATCCTGGATCCAAGAAATTGACATCCTCCTGATGTGGATTTCTTGCTAATGTTGCAACCTCCATAATCACTGTCAGTATAAGCCATGAACTGAAAATCTTCATTTCTAGGATACCACAATCCTAGACCAGGTGGCCCTTTGAGGTATCTAAAGATTCTTTTCACAGCAAGCATGTGTGAGACTTTGGGATTGGCCTAAAATCTTGCACACAAGCAAGTTGCAAACATTATATCAGGCCTGCTTGCTGTGAGATACATCAAAGAACCAATCATTGCTCTGTATTGGTGTTGATCAACATCCTCCCCCTCAAGATCAGGACTAAGAGATGTTGTCTTGGACATTGGAGTTCCCAGAGCTTTGCAATCAGTCAGCTTGAATCTTTCAAGAATGTCCTTGATATACTTTGATTGACTAATAAAAATCCATGTAGGAGTTTGTTTCACCTGTAATCCAAGAAAGAAAGTGAGTTCTCCCATTGAACTCATTTCAAACTTGGACTTCATTAATGATTCAAAGTCCTTGCAGAGAGATTCATTTGTAGAACGAAAGATAATGTCATCAACATAGATATGTACTAGCATAGTATGTTGATTTGACTTCTTGAAGAAGAGAGTTTTATCAATGGTTCCTCTCTTAAAGTTGTTAGCCAATAGAAAAGAAGATAAAGTTTCATGCCACTTTCTGGGAGCTTGATGCAGCCCATAAAGAGCTTTATCAAGCTTACAGACATGGTCAGGAAACTTTGGATCCTCAAAACCAGGAGGCAGACACACATACACCTCCTCTTCAATCCTTCCATACAAGAATGCACTTTTCACATCCATTTGAAAAACCTTGAAGTTCTTGGCAGCTGCAAAGGCTAAAAATATTCTGATTGCTTCAATTCTTGCAACTGGAGCAAAAAATTCATCATAATCAATGCCTTCTTCCTGTGTATACCCCTGAACAACCAATCTTGCCTTGTTCTTGATTACCATCCCTTGTCATCCTTCTTGTTCCTGAACACCCATTTTGTTACAATGGGATACTTACCCTTAGGTAAAGGGCAAATCTTCCACACTCCTTGTCGTTCAAATTGAAGAAGCTCTTCCTGCATTGCTTCTACCCAACTGTTGTCTTTCAATGCCTCAGCAACTTTCTTTGGTTCTACTTGGGATAGAAAGCAAGAAAACAAACAGATGTTTGCTTCAAGCATAGTGCTTCTTGTTCTGACTCCTTCTTCAACATTACCAATAATGTTTTCAACTGGATGGGTGTTATGGATGCGAGTTCTAGGAATCACATCCAACTGAGAAGCTAGATCCAGATCTCTTGACTCAAGGTTAGGAAGTACTACCTCAAGCTGGATTTTTGGCATATCTTGTGGTCTTTGAGATTGGACTGTTGTGGGATCACTTTCTTTGGGAGAAGAAGTTTCCAGAGTGTCTGGAACTGATTGGACTGTTGAGGGATGCACATCTTCTTCTTGACTCATTGGAACTGAAGTAGAGTCTCTTAAAGGGACAGCATGAGATGTGTTCACTGTTTCAGACTGAGAGACATCATTATGTGTTGAAGTGGATTCTGCCAAGATTTGTCTTGAAGCTATTGGCAGTTCAACACGAAAGTGTTCTTCTCTTGTGGACTGGGAGGAGTCTGTGGTAGTTGACTGTAACTCTGAAACATATTTTTTCACAAGATTAAATGCAAATGTAAAGCTATCAAGATCAAATAGCCAATCAGGACCAGTACCAGGCTTATTGATAGTATGTTCATTGAACTGAACATTTGCAGACTCTTCAATAATTCTGGAAGCTTTGATGTATACTCTATATGCTTTTGCATGTGACGAGTACCCAACAAAGTAGCCCTCTGCTGATTTCTCAGCAAACTTGGCTACGTGATCTTTAGTATTCAAGATGGTGCATTGACATCCAAATGGTTTGAGAAATCCAATAATTGGTTTTCTCTTATGCCAAATTTCATAAGGAGTCATACCATGTGTCTTAACTACCAATATTCTATTTTGGACATAACAGGCAGTGTTGACTGCTTCTGCCCAAAAAGTTATTGGAAGTTTGGCATCAGACAACATGGTTCTTGCAGCCTCAATTAGTGTCATATTCCTTCTCTCAGCAACACCATTTTGTTGTGGAGTCCTAGGAGCACTAAATTGTCTTGTGATACCTTTAGATTCACAAAAAGAATTTAAAACATGATTCTTAAATTCTGTTCCTTGATCTGATCTGATTATTTTTACATGGTGATCACTTTCATTCTCCACCCTAAGTATGAATGACTTTAGGGTCTCAGCAGTTTCATCCTTGGTACTTAAGAAAAATACCCATGTGACAATCCGACTTTTCACACTAACCTTGTTAACGAGAGTTGGTGCTATCACAGGCCCAACAAGGCCAATCAAGGCCCAATAAGACCAATTAAGGTCCAACAGGCCCAACAAGGCCAATGAAGGCCCAACAAGATCAATGAAGGCCCAGTAAAGCCAAAGAAGATTCAGTAAGGTCAAGGAAGACTCAACAAGATCAATTGGGCCCAACGAAGTCTATGTAGGCCCAACAGAGCCAATGTAGGCCCAATAAGTCAAGAGAGGCCCATTAAGGCCCAACAAGTTTTAATAAGGCCCAATGTAAACAAGTTAAAGCCCAACAAGGCCCAGAGAGGCCCAATGAGATTTAGGAAGGCCCATTAAGGTAAGAAAGGCCCAATAAGTTCAAATGAAGCCCAATTAGGATAAATTAGCCCAACAAGGAGTTGAAGGTCTCAATTAGTGAAAATTCAAGATTTTTAGCTTAACTTTATTAACCGAAATGATGGGAAATCATTTAAAAATCAAAATAGAAGGATGGAAATTGTTCAAAATCACTATTTGAATGATAAAATTTCAAGGATTGGGATTACAATTGTATAAAAGACTCAATTTTGACTTTGGAAGTCAAAATTTGGCCATATAGTGAATAAATTCGAAATTCTTAGTAGATAGGTATAATTGATCGAAATTATCACTCATAACCGTCATGTTAATGATGAATATCAATGATTATCGGTTACTAGATCCATAAATAATCGAATTAAATCGTAGGCAAGCTCAAAAGTTTGTAACCGTCACATGGGTGCATCAAAATCGTGAAATTCGACTTCAATTCTTACAATTGCACATTCCTACATCACATTCGGCACATTCAGAGTCATTCCCATATATCAATTCGATCAGTGAAGTTTCAGTTCGAAGGATTGGATCGCGAGTAGGCCGAATATAGGGCTTGGAGTGAGCTCCATCGATTCTACATCAAATCAGGTAAGGAATCATTCATACATCTTCTAAAACAACCGAATAAGATAATCCCTTTGTTAATTCTGGGTTCTAACATCGAATTGTTCATGAACGATCAATTAGGGTTCTTAGAGAAAACGAATTAGGGATTTTGAGTTAAATGGGTTTTATATTCAAATTAAACTATATGGGTAGTTTCAGACATCTTCGATAAAACTAAACCACAACTCAATTTCATTAATCGTGCACGAATTGAACGAGTTCGATTCTAGGGTTTATATGATAAAACGGATTTGGGGGTTAGCATTCAAATGAGTTCGAAAATTTAATTAAATGGTATAACTAGCTTCAGATAGTTCCGATTAAGGTTTGTGATAGGATGATTTCATTTAGTTTCAACGAATTAGAAGAATTCGAATTGTAAAGTTGTTTGGTTAAAAACCGAGACTTATGTGGGTAATTTGGACACATCGATTGTGTTCTGATCAAATTAAAACCACCATTAGGAACTCTTAAGTGATTAGAATGATATTCTGGTGTTGTTGGGTGAAATCGGATTCGAAATCGGGTTCAATTTGGAGGTTAAGTGCTTCGGCTATGTTATGGAATAAGAACTAGGTTGGAATAGGATTTAAAAGAATTTAAATTCTGATATCCATTGCGACACCCTAGCGGGCTGAGATGGTTAGATGCGTGGGTGTGGGACTTGAGGGTCGCGGGTTCGAGTCCCGGCCCAAACCAATTTTTGATGTTTTTGATTATTTTGGTGTTTTAATCATAACTTTCACATACGAACTCCGATTTAGTTCGTTCAAGTTGCGTTGGAACCGTAACTAGAATACGAACGTGTTAGGACGATAAAATCCATATTTTAATCCGAACACGAAATCGCGTATAATTACGTTTAAATTAAATAAAATCAAAAGTGATTTTATTTAAACGATTTCAAAAGCACGCGTACTTCCGTATGCCTAATTCTCACACTTTGACATACGTATGTTGATACGTATGTGATTTTAAGCACAAAACGATTATTCGAATAACAATAGGTTATTGTTTAAATCACAGATTCTTCGTAGAGGATTTCTACGCGAGTTTTCACATACTTGATCATTCTGCTAAAAACAAAGGTGCGTACACGGCCCCTTTCTTATTTTAAACTGTTTTGGGGGAGAAAACATGTGCAACAAACTGATTTTTAGATACATAACACTTGCATGAGTTATCTGTTTACATTATGTGAAAACATATCAACTTGAAAGTCCTTACACACCTCGAACCGTTTAGTTTGCTGTAATGCAAAGCGTGGTAGTTGGAAATAGATCTATTAGGTTTGACAAACCTCACCTGGTAGATGGGATCTACGCAGGTGTTTGACTGACCAAACACATTTTTACTATTGTTGTGATAGACAATAGTGGCAAGGCGAAAACATGCTATAGCATGGCAACTAGTCAGCTTCGGTGTCGAACACGTATGTAAATAGTTATATGACTAGCTATCATGACTGTGCAATTGTGATTATGTTATCTACAACTTGTTATTCAAACTGATGTTTTGAACACTATGATTACTTAAAACCTGTGTTATGCACCAACCTTTGTGTTGACTTGATTTGCATGTTTTCTCAGGACGCTAAGGCGCGCGTAACAGCTGGCATGGACTAGGAAGATAGAGTCTCATGCATTTCTTTCATTTTGATTATTTAAATTTGAATATTTAAGTACTTGAATTGTAATGTTTGATTTACAACTGTTTATGGTTTTTAAACGCTTCCGCACTTTTTGTAAACTCTGGTTATTATGTTTGTTTTAAAGACCAACGTATGTTTTTGAAATTCATATAGAGGTCTTCGCTATGTCTAATGATCTGAGATTCTGGTTTGTCACGTTCCCAAACGGTATGATTCCGTTAGTTGAAATTGGGGGTGTGACAGATTGGTATCAGAGCCATTGGTTATAGCGAACTAGGTTTGCATTTGTAGGCCTAGACTATGACTGTTAGACATTAGACACACATGTTTACACATACTGCTTAGAAATTACATATGACATTATGTAATTGATTTGCTTACGTATTCCATGGCACTGCACTTACATATGATATTATGTAACAGGCATGGCTTCATCATCAGTTCCTTATGTTATCATTGATGATTCCGAGGACGAGGAGCCGATGGTTCCGGCACCACCATCATCACCACCACCACCCATTCCATCACCACCACCATATGAGATGGAGGACTCCGATCCAGAGGAGGATCCGGAGGAAGACCCGGAGGAGGATCCGGAGGAGGATCCAGACGAGGATCCTGATGAGGATCCAGAGGAGGATCCAGACGAGGATCCAGTTGAGGACCCGGATGAGGATCCGGTGGAGGCACCATGGGTGAATACCCAGGGACTCTATGCTGCAGGACCATCTACACATCCACCACCCGTACTGGATGTTCCTGAGCCTAAGAGGCGAAGGACGGACGCAGAGGAGATCGCCAAGTTGCGCGAGGACGTGGATACAGCAGAGGAGAAGCTCTATCAGAGATCCCAGGAGTTATGGGATGCCATTGAGAGGCAGGATGAACTTGCCCATCTAGTTCATGACATGCGGGATGAGATGGTGAACATGATTGGTCGTTTAGAGGAGTCAGAGAACCGAGCCGAGATCTTGGAGGGCAGGATTGAAGCTTTAGAGGATCTAGTAGTAGTTGAGAATGAGGAACAGGACGAGGATGAGGAGGAGGAACCAGCACCAGTTGCTGAGTCCGATCCTGAATCCACCGTTGAGGACGATTGATTCTCTTTCTTTTATTTCTGTTTTGTTTAAACTTATTAGGAACGGGTTGTGTTCCTACATTAGTAATTTGAAATTTTGTATTTCATTTCAAAAGTATTGTACTCAAAGAAAGTTTCTATTTATGGAAGAGTTATCTTTTATTTTCAACAACTGTGTTGGCTTATATTACATGTTGTGTTTGTTGTTTTACTTACACATGTCACATTAGATTTTGACTTCGTGCTAACATTTCTTGTAAATAGGAACTAATGGCTGAGGGAAATGTTCATATGACTGTTGCTGAGCTCAACGAGCTAATTAACAACAGAGTCGCAGAGGCTATTGCACAGTATGCTCAGACACACAACACAGGACCACAGGGTCCAGCTGGGGGAGTGATTAACCCACAAGTCTGCACGTTCAAGATGTTCTTGGACTGCAAACCACACAACTTCAAAGGGTCGGAGGGGGCTATAGGACTTCTCCGATGGATTGAAAAAGCTGAATCTGTGTTTGAAATGTGCAACTGCCCCAACGAGAGCAAAGTGAAGTTTGCAACAGGAACATTGGAGGGTCCAGCATTGACCTGGTGGAACTCGAATGTTCAGACTCTGGGATTGGGTGAGGCAAATGCCTTAACATGGGATGACTTCAAAACCTTGCTGCGAGAAGAGTACTGTCCTCGCAGTGAAATGCAAAAATTGGAAGAAGAATATTGGCACCTCAAGATGGAGGGGTCAAACATTGAGGAATACACGACCAGATCGCATGAACTGGCCAGACTGCTTCCACACATGGCTACTCCAGCCAGTAAGTGGATCGAAAGGTACATTGGAGGACTAGTGCCTCAGATTCAAGGGTTGGTGACTTCAGCAAATCCCACCACTATCCAACAAGCTGTTCGTTTAGCACATCAGCTTACGGATCAGGCAGTGTTGCAAGGGACCCTGCCTAAGCGAACATCTGCTACCAAGGTAGGAGATCACAAGAGAAAGTGGGATAGTAACAATTTCAAGGGCAACAACCAACAATCACATCAGCAAAACAGGAAACAAGACTCAAACAAGTCTTATCATGGTTCAAGCAGTGGTCAACAATCATCATCATCGGGGGGCTATATTGGTAAGCACCCCAAGTGCAACAGGTGTGGTTACCATCATGCGGGTAACCAATGTGACAGAGCGAAGTGCCAGAGGTGTGGCAAGATTGGGCACGCGGCTAAGGATTGTCGCGGGGAACTGCAGAACAACAATAACAACCATAATAACAACCAGAATAACAATCAAAACAACGCGCAGAAAGGTTGTTTTGAGTGCGGCAAGATGGGCCATTTCAAGAAAGATTGCCCACAACTAAAGAAAGGCGGGGACAACAATGGTAATGGTAATGGAGGTGGCAACGGTAATGGCAATGGCACCAACAACAACAACAATAATAATAACAACAATAACGGTGCTAGAGGCAGGGCGTTTGTGATCGGAGGACGTCAAGCGCGGGAGGATCCCAACATCGTTACGGGTACGTTCCTCTTAAATAATCACTATGCCTCTATGTTATTTGACACTGGTGCCGACCGGAGTTTTGTATCTAGTTCACTTGCTAAGTCACTAGATGTTAGTCCCACTGCCTTAGATAGTCCCTATACTGTGGAGTTAGCGGATGGTAAGTTGATTGTAGTAGAAACCATTTATAAGGGATGTATTCTTGATTTGATGGGTCAGACATTAGAGATTGATTTGATGCCTATTGCCTTAGGCAGTTTTGATGTAGTTATTGGCATGGACTGGTTGTCTAAGAACCAGGCTGAAATTGTATGCCATGAAAAGATTGTTCGTATACCTCTTCCGCAGGGAGAGACATTATATGTACAAGGAGAGAAGAGCAGTACGCCACTGCGTCTCATATCTTGTATGAAAGCACACAAATGTCTGCGGAAAGGTCATACGGCAGTTATAGCACTTATAACTGAAAAGCCGGTAGCTGAGAAGAAACTTGAAGATATACCTATAGTTTGTGAATTTCCGGAGGTATTTCCAGAAGACTTGCCGGGATTACCGCCTGTCAGACAGGTGGAATTCCGAATCGACCTTACACCAGACGCAGCACCAATAGCTAGGGCGCCTTATCGACTTGCACCGTCAGAGATGCAAGAGTTATCCACACAATTGCAAGAATTGTTAGATAAGGGGTTCATACGACCTAGTTTTTCACCGTGGGGAGCTCCAGTATTGTTTGTCAAGAAGAAGGACGGAACTTTCCGGATGTGTATCGATTACCGGGAATTGAATAAGGTTACTATCAAGAACCGGTATCCGTTACCCAGGATTGACGATCTGTTCGATCAATTGCAAGGATCGAGTTACTACTCGAAGATTGATCTCAGGTCGGGTTATCATCAACTAAGAGTCCAGGAGGAGGATATTCCAAAGACAGCATTCAGGACGCGCTATGGCCATTATGAGTTCTTGGTCATGCCATTTGGGTTGACAAACGCTCCAGCTGTATTCATGGATCTCATGAATCGTGTTTGTAAACCTTATCTTGATAAGTTTGTCATTGTTTTCATTGATGACATTCTCATCTATTCAAAGTCTGAGGAGGAACATGTTGAACATCTTCGATTACTACTAGAGCTGTTGAAACAGGAACAACTGTACGCTAAGTTCTCAAAATGTGATTTCTGGATGCGAGAAGTACAGTTCTTGGGGCATATAGTTAATGAAAAGGGTATACATGTTGATCCGGCGAAGATTGAAGCGATTAAGAATTGGGAAGCGCCAAAGACCCCTACCGAGGTACGACAATTCCTTGGTTTGGCGGGTTATTATCGACGATTCATTGAGGGTTTCTCAAAGATCGCTCAACCACTTACAGCTCTGACGCACAAAGGAACAAAGTATAACTGGACGGATAAACAGGAAGCTGCATTTCAGTTATTGAAACAGAAACTCTGCAGTGCACCGATTTTGTCCTTACCGGAAGGAACGGAAGACTTTGCGGTGTATTGTGACGCATCTGGACAGGGTTTGGGATGTGTGTTGATGCAACGGGATAAAGTGATCGCTTATGCTTCCAGACAACTACGAACACATGAAAAGAATTACACTACTCATGACTTGGAGTTAGGAGCAGTGGTTTTTGCTTTGAAGATTTGGAGGCATTATCTGTATGGAACTAAGTGTACTATTTATACTGATCATAAGAGTTTGCAACATATCTTTGATCAGAAGGAGCTTAACATGAGGCAACGACGATGGGTTGAGTTGTTGAACGATTATGAGTGTGCGATTAAATATCATCCGGGAAAGGCTAATGTAGTAGCCGATGCTTTGAGCAGAAAAGATACAACGGGAACAGGACGGGTTCGCGCACTTATGATGACGATACATACTGACTTACCTGACAAGGTACATAGTGCTCAGATTGAGGCTTTGAAAGCGGAAAACTTAGTACCGGAATCTTTACGAGGAATGGAAGAACAATTGAATGTTAAACCTGATGGAATTCGTTATTTCATTGATCGAATGTGGATACCTTTGTATGGAGGTTTAAGGGAACTCGTGATGGACGAAGCACACAAGTCTAGATATTCAGTCCATCCGGGATCAGACAAGATGTACCATGACTTGAAGGCACTGTATTGGTGGCCTCACATGAAAGCGGATATTGCTAAGTATGTTAGCAAATGTTTGACTTGTTCGAAAGTCAAAGTTGAATATCAGAAGCCATCTGGTTTACTGCAACAACCAGAGATACCGATGTGGAAATGGGAACAGATTTCGATGGACTTCATTACTAAGTTACCCCGTACACCGAGCGGTTGTGATACGATATGGGTAATTGTCGATCGGTTAACGAAATCTGCACACTTCTTAGCAATCAAAGAAACTGACAAGATGGAGAAGTTGACTCGCATTTACATCAAGGAAATAGTAGCACGGCATGGTGTGCCAATCTCTATCATATCAGATCGGGATGCCCGGTTTACTTCCAATTTCTGGAAATCTCTTCATAAGTCATTGGGGACTCGCTTGGATATGAGTACCGCTTATCACCCACAGACCGATGGTCAAAGTGAACGAACGATTCAAACGCTCGAGGATATGTTACGAGCTTGTGTAATTGACTTTGGTGACAGTTGGGAGAATCATTTACCGTTGGTGGAATTCTCTTACAACAACAGTTATCATACAAGTATTCAAGCAGCACCGTTTGAAGCTTTGTATGGTCGCAAATGTCGTTCACCAGTTTGCTGGGCTGAAATTGGTGACAGTCAGTTAACAGGTCCTGAACTGGTGCATGAAACAACAGAGAAGATAGTTCAAATCCGAAACCGTATGGCAGCGGCTCGAGATCGACAGAAGAGTTATGCAGACAAACGTCGCAAGCCGTTGGAATTTCAAGTAGGAGACCGAGTTCTTCTAAAGGTATCACCTTGGAAAGGTGTGATACGATTCGGCAAGCGCGGGAAGCTTAGTCCACGTTACGTAGGACCTTTTGAGATCCTGAAAAGGATTGGTCCGGTTGCGTACCAACTCAAACTACCGGATGAACTCAGTGGAGTTCATGATGTATTTCATGTGTCGAACTTAAAGAAATGTCTTTCTGATGAGACATTGATTGTACCGTTGGAAGAAATACAAGTAGATGAACAACTGCGATTCATTGAAGAACCAGCAGAAATCATGGACCGAGAGGTCAAACAACTGAAGCAAAGCAAGATTCCGATAGTCAAAGTCCGATGGAATTCAAGACGGGGTCCTGAATTCACATGGGAACGAGAAGATCAAATGATGAAGAAATATCCTCATCTATTCAAGACACCTACTGCTAACACTGAGAGCGCACGTTAAATTTCGGGACGAAATTTCCTTCAACAAGGGGATGACGTGATGCTTTCACACATCAACACTGCAAATTTCAAACTGTAAGCACAAACGTTTTATTTATTCAATTGATTTTGTTACAAATATTTGTGCTACATTACATTTTATATGTTTTATGTGCTACATTTCATATGTTACATGTTATGGTAGTACATACATGATTGGTTACACTCATTCTACTATGTGTGGGGTTACATAGTACAAACAGTTCCAGACACTCACTATGTGAGAGGTTACACAACACAGTATGATCACACACAAACAGTCACAGTTAGGTGAACTAACTAGTGTACACGCAAAACAGTTACATTGAACGATCACAATTGAGTTGTGATGTTGCAAGCATTAGACTTTGTGTGTGAGTACACACAAGCACACAGAATGATCAAATCACACTAACACGTACGATTTAAACTCGTAAGTAGTTTCCTAACTACTCCTAACACTTGCTAATTTTCGGGACGAAAATTCCTTCAACAAGGGGATGATGTGACAATCCGACTTTTCACACTAACCTTGTTAACGAGAGTTGGTGCTATCACAGGCCCAACAAGGCCAATCAAGGCCCAATAAGACCAATTAAGGTCCAACAGGCCCAACAAGGCCAATGAAGGCCCAACAAGATCAATGAAGGCCCAGTAAAGCCAAAGAAGATTCAGTAAGGTCAAGGAAGACTCAACAAGATCAATTGGGCCCAACGAAGTCTATGTAGGCCCAACAGAGCCAATGTAGGCCCAATAAGTCAAGAGAGGCCCATTAAGGCCCAACAAGTTTTAATAAGGCCCAATGTAAACAAGTTAAAGCCCAACAAGGCCCAGAGAGGCCCAATGAGATTTAGGAAGGCCCATTAAGGTAAGAAAGGCCCAATAAGTTCAAATGAAGCCCAATTAGGATAAATTAGCCCAACAAGGAGTTGAAGGTCTCAATTAGTGAAAATTCAAGATTTTTAGCTTAACTTTATTAACCGAAATGATGGGAAATCATTTAAAAATCAAAATAGAAGGATGGAAATTGTTCAAAATCACTATTTGAATGATAAAATTTCAAGGATTGGGATTACAATTGTATAAAAGACTCAATTTTGACTTTGGAAGTCAAAATTTGGCCATATAGTGAATAAATTCGAAATTCTTAGTAGATAGGTATAATTGATCGAAATTATCACTCATAACCGTCATGTTAATGATGAATATCAATGATTATCGGTTACTAGATCCATAAATAATCGAATTAAATCGTAGGCAAGCTCAAAAGTTTGTAACCGTCACATGGGTGCATCAAAATCGTGAAATTCGACTTCAATTCTTACAATTGCACATTCCTACATCACATTCGGCACATTCAGAGTCATTCCCATATATCAATTCGATCAGTGAAGTTTCAGTTCGAAGGATTGGATCGCGAGTAGGCCGTATATAGGGCTTGGAGTGAGCTCCATCGATTCTACATCAAATCAGGTAAGGAATCATTCATACATCTTCTAAAACAACCGAATAAGATAATCCCTTTGTTAATTCTGGGTTCTAACATCGAATTGTTCATGAACGATCAATTAGGGTTCTTAGAGAAAACGAATTAGGGATTTTGAGTTAAATGGGTTTTATATTCAAATTAAACTATATGGGTAGTTTCAGACATCTTCGATAAAACTAAACCACAACTCAATTTCATTAATCGTGCACGAATTGAACGAGTTCGATTCTAGGGTTTATATGATAAAACGGATTTGGGGGTTAGCATTCAAATGAGTTCGAAAATTTAATTAAATGGTATAACTAGCTTCAGATAGTTCCGATTAAGGTTTGTGATAGGATGATTTCATTTAGTTTCAACGAATTAGAAGAATTCGAATTGTAAAGTTGTTTGGTTAAAAACCGAGACTTATGTGGGTAATTTGGACACATCGATTGTGTTCTGATCAAATTAAAACCACCATTAGGAACTCTTAAGTGATTAGAATGATATTCTGGTGTTGTTGGGTGAAATCGGATTCGAAATCGGGTTCAATTTGGAGGTTAAGTGCTTCGGCTATGTTATGGAATAAGAACTAGGTTGGAATAGGATTTAAAAGAATTTAAATTCTGATATCCATTGCGACACCCTAGCGGGCTGAGATGGTTAGATGCGTGGGTGTGGGACTTGAGGGTCGCGGGTTCGAGTCCCGGCCCAAACCAATTTTTGATGTTTTTGATTATTTTGGTGTTTTAATCATAACTTTCACATACGAACTCCGATTTAGTTCGTTCAAGTTGCGTTGGAACCGTAACTAGAATACGAACGTGTTAGGACGATAAAATCCATATTTTAATCCGAACACGAAATCGCGTATAATTACGTTTAAATTAAATAAAATCAAAAGTGATTTTATTTAAACGATTTCAAAAGCACGCGTACTTCCGTATGCCTAATTCTCACACTTTGACATACGTATGTTGATACGTATGTGATTTTAAGCACAAAACGATTATTCGAATAACAATAGGTTATTGTTTAAATCACAGATTCTTCGTAGAGGATTTCTACGCGAGTTTTCACATACTTGATCATTCTGCTAAAAACAAAGGTGCGTACACGGCCCCTTTCTTATTTTAAACTGTTTTGGGGGAGAAAACATGTGCAACAAACTGATTTTTAGATACATAACACTTGCATGAGTTATCTGTTTACATTATGTGAAAACATATCAACTTGAAAGTCCTTACACACCTCGAACCGTTTAGTTTGCTGTAATGCAAAGCGTGGTAGTTGGAAATAGATCTATTAGGTTTGACAAACCTCACCTGGTAGATGGGATCTACGCAGGTGTTTGACTGACCAAACACATTTTTACTATTGTTGTGATAGACAATAGTGGCAAGGCGAAAACATGCTATAGCATGGCAACTAGTCAGCTTCGGTGTCGAACACGTATGTAAATAGTTATATGACTAGCTATCATGACTGTGCAATTGTGATTATGTTATCTACAACTTGTTATTCAAACTGATGTTTTGAACACTATGATTACTTAAAACCTGTGTTATGCACCAACCTTTGTGTTGACTTGATTTGCATGTTTTCTCAGGACGCTAAGGCGCGCGTAACAGCTGGCATGGACTAGGAAGATAGAGTCTCATGCATTTCTTTCATTTTGATTATTTAAATTTGAATATTTAAGTACTTGAATTGTAATGTTTGATTTACAACTGTTTATGGTTTTTAAACGCTTCCGCACTTTTTGTAAACTCTGGTTATTATGTTTGTTTTAAAGACCAACGTATGTTTTTGAAATTCATATAGAGGTCTTCGCTATGTCTAATGATCTGAGATTCTGGTTTGTCACGTTCCCAAACGGTATGATTCCGTTAGTTGAAATTGGGGGTGTGACAACCCAGGTATACCGAGAGAAATCATCAATGACCACCAAGCAATATGACTTTCTACCAAGACTTTTAACACTTGTGGGGCCAAACAAGTCCATGTGGAGTAAATGCAGAACTGTTGTGATTGAATTTATCTCTTTGGCATGATGTGATTATTTGTGCTGCTTACCTTTTAAGCAAGCAACATATTTATCAACACAGATGAATTCCTTTGTTGGTAAAACAGTTACTAAGTTATTTTTGACAAGTTTATTCATATTTTTAAGGTTTACATGACAAAGTCTCCTATGCCAAAGAGATGACTCATCAAGTGAAGCTTTTGAGACAAAGCAACTTATATTACTGAGAGGTGCAGTTGTGCTCATGTCTAGCATATACATGTTGTTCCTTCTAGGAGCTCTGAGCAGGATCTGATCATTTGGGACTACAAATCCTGGCTTTAGAACAATGCATTCATGCTCAGTAAACAACATGTTGTGCTTTTGATCACACACCTGTGATACACTCAGTAAATTGTAATTTAGTTCCTTTACAAAATGCACATTCTCAAAGCTTACCTTGCCATTTATAATTGTGCCCCTACCTGTGATGTATCCTCCCACTGGATCACTTCCAAATGCAACAGACCCACCAAAAAATGGTTCATATTTTTGCAGGTGGGTCTTATTGCCTGTCATGTGCCTAGAGCAGCCACTGTCAACAATCCACAATTTGCTCTTTGATTCCTGCCGCCCCTGCACATGACCAGAAGTGAATTAGTTCCTGATGGGAACCCAAGCCCATGTGGTCTTGGGTTTTCCATTTGCATCATTATAAGTAAATTTCTTTAACATCATCTTAGGTGGGACAAATGATGAGTTTGTTGTTGGTTGGACTGGTGGTTGAACAGATGGTTCAGCTATTTCCTTTTTCTTCCATATCTGTTTGACTTTTGAGGTTGTCGGAAGAGTTTGCTTCTTTTGACAGTCATCGGAAGCACTTTTTGTCTTCCCTTCTCATGACTTGGTTTTTGATGACATACTTCCGAAGTTGTTCTTCTTCCGAAGGGAAAAGATTTCTTTGGTTTGTAGGAAGCTTTCTTTGCATGTGCTTCCGATGTTCTTTTTCCTTCGGAAGCCTTTCTTTTCGAAACATTCTTTTCGGAAGCCGTCCTATTCTGATTATCAGAAATGCTTGCTTCCGATCCTTTCTTTCCGAAACCCTTCTTGTCTTGTTTCTTCCGACTATCAGAAGTACTTGCTTCCGATACTTTCTTTCTTGAGTTTCTTCCTGGTTCTTCCGAAGAACCAGATGACTTGCTCCAACTCTCCTTTCTTCCTTGTTTCTCAGAAAACATTCTGCTTCTTGGATTATAGAAGCAATCAGCAGCAAAATGATTTTTATCACCACACATCAAACATACAGTTTGATTGTTTGAGAATTGTTGATGCGGATGGTTGTTGAAGGAAGTTGAGCTTTGATTCACAGGAGGTGATGGTTTGGATATTCCAACAGACTTGTTGGCTGGAAGATTTACTTGTTTCCCTGTAACACTGGTTTTTCTCTCCTTTGACCTACCCCTTTTGGACTTGTCAGATGGACAAGTAACATAGTCATCTGAGGAGGTAATGTTCTTAGCTTTGACAAAAACTAATGACTGTTTCTTGGTTTTCTTATTTATTTTCTTTATTTTCAAAGCTGGTTTTTCAGTTTCTAAAGTACTAGGAGAAACATCCTCATCTGAGCATGATAAGTTACTTGGGTTTAGATCAAAGAGATTATCAGTTTGGGCCACCTTGTGTATGTCCAATTCATCATCATACACAAGGTCAACTACTGGTTTACACCTAATCTCCACTATAGGAGTATAGGCAGATGGAGGCTCCACTTTGTTATAACCCAAACCAGCCCCCTTCTTATTTACCAGTTCAGTTGTGCTGCTCATTCTGAAAAGCTTTTCATACTTTTCACCTTGACTCAAAAATTTGTCTCTATAAGACTCAGCCAATACAAGTTCAGTCTTAGCAGTGGTTAGTCTTTCTAAAAGATTGTTAATTTGACACTGTTTGTTAGTGTCTTCATGTTTTAAGCTAGAAATGGTCTTTTCCATTTCTTCAATCTTTTCTTTGTAATTTCTTTCACATTCAAAAAATTTTGCCTTGACTACTAGTAATGACTCAAGTTCATTACAGAGTTGAGAATTTATTCTTTTAAAAACATTTAACTTCTCTAAACATTCATGTGTGCACATATCCTCAGTTACCTTGAATGAAGAAGTTGAATCATTTGCCATCAGAGCACTGTTGGAGATAGAAGGATCTTCAGCTTGGAAGCTCCAATCTACAAAGTCTTGCTCTGCAATGTTTGCACTGTTTGAGTTTGATGGTCTTTGAGGTGGTTGCCCAGAAGTTGATGGCTGAGTGCCTGTGGACTTGCATTCCCTAGCAAAGTGCCCTAACTGTTGGCAGTTGAAGCATTTGAGCTTGGACTTGTCAAGACCAAACCCAGTCTTCATATTGTGCTTTTTGAACTGCCTTCCAGTTCTTTGGTAGAACTTCTTTGCTCTATAGGAGATCATAGCCATCTGGTAGTTGATGTCCATCTCCTCAAGAGCATCTGCAGGAATGCCATCTAAGTTTTCCTGGCACAAGTGAAAGTAATTGGTTTCCTCAGCCATGAATGCTCCTTGCCCAGATGTTAAAAGTGGAATTGGGTTGGAAAACGGGTTTGTGTGAGTGGTTGTTGGAGTTGGTGTTTCAGGAAAGCTGACAATGGGTGTGGAGGTAGGGTGGTAAATGGGTTGATAACTCTAGTAAGAAGGGTTGTTGATGGGTGCATAGAGTGCTGCTGAACCAGAAGTTACATGAGAGGACTTAGGTTCCTGGGCATCTATTTCCATCTAGTAAGCACTGAGTATACCAAACAGTTCACTCATCTTTAGAGTCCTTAGATTTTCTGTCCTCTGGATGGCCACAGAGTATATGTTCCAAGCATGAGGAAGTGATCTAAGAAACTTTCTGATCACATCCTGGTTCTCCATTTTGACACCTGCAGCTACTAACTCATCAACCAGTTGAACATACCTGAGATATTGAGAATTCATCTTCTCATTGTTCTGTTGACAGAAGTTTTCAAACTTCTGTTTCAGCATATCTTTCTTGTTCTCTTTGACATCTTCAGAACCTTCATACATCTGCTGTAGAGAATTCCACAGCTCTTGAGCATATTTGCATTTCTTGAATGCATGTATGATTGAGTTAGGGATGGCCATCTGGATGAGCCATAAAGCCTTCGAGTCCACTTCCATTCTCTTGTTATCTTCATCAGAATAGAGAGCTAGATCCTTTGGCACAGGAGCTCCACCAGTACCAGCAGCAGGAACAGTAGGAAGTCTTGGTTCCTGATGAATCCCTCCATCCTAACTTTCCAAGTGTCATAGTCTTCTGGAGTGAACATTGGTGGCTTGTTGAGAGTACCATTTTCTGTATCATGTTTGTTAAGTGCATCCATTTGAACAAACAAACATAATATGAGTTTTGAAGTAGTGAGATTTTAGAAGAAATAGAACTGGTAACTTAAGGATGGTTAATCACTTAAGTTCAAGAGCCAAAGCTCTGATACCACTTGTAAAATGGGTTGCGGAATAGGACCTATCCGATTTGTGAAGATTAACCATTTCTAAACAGAGAAAAGTCTTGAAGATGGGTGAAGAACATAAACAAGAATCTGAGATGTAATGTAAACTGATGAACAAACAGATGATTTATAACAATAGTAGTTCAATCATTCAACAAGATTACATTACCTACCCCTCTCATGCTCTCAAACTCAATGGATAAAGAATCCATGGAGTTCATGGGGGAGAGCTCTCTCAGGATTACATTGAAGCACACCCTCACACACTCTCTTGTCTGTGTTATTTTGCTACAAATGAGAATAATCTCTATTTATAGTGTCACATGACCTAAAACCCTAAAAACAACAAATACAACAAAATGATAATAAATAATAAATAATAAATTAAGCTCTATCATTTGTTGTGGTCTTCGGGTCTTTTGGTCATCAAGTGTCTTCGTAATCTTGAGTCTTTAGTGTCTCGTGCGGTGGCTCATTGCTCCCTAATCAACAAATACATAATGCTTCATGTTTACATTTCATCTATCCAAATTAACTGTTGGTCTTGACTTTTCTAGACCCAACACCTAAATTTGAGTGATTAATTTGGTAAAAAATTGCTCAAGAATGATTAAATTAGTAATTTTCCCTTTAATATTTATATTTTTACTATTCAATTTAATAACCTTTAATTATATTTAGCAATAAGGAAAGTTGATTTAACTAAAAAAATTATGGTCTTTTGATTCTAAAGGATCTAAGATATAGCTTTTTATCATCATCATCATCATCATCATCATCATAGTAAATTAACGATACGGTCCTTGTGTTTTGTTAGTATTCCACTATTGATCCTTAGGTTTCTTAAATTATTCATATGGTTCTAAATTTAGACATTTGTAAACACTAGTCTTCATGTTATCAAATTACGCTTACATACTTGACCAAATTACACTCACGTAATGTCGCACCCCGAGAAACCCCGTCCCTTCTGGGGCGCGAGCAGTAGCAGATTGTCAGGATCGCAGTCTCCAGTCACACAACATGCGAGACCTATATGTCTGGTTTCATACATACGTCCCATAACTTGGATAAAACAGTTTGTAAAAATCAGAGTTGCGGAAGTAAAATATAATTTAACAAAACAGTTTAATATTCATAGATAGCGGAAGCGTTAACTTAAAACGGTTTTCAAATTGTTAAGTAACAATAGTTGCGGAGGCTATTAAAGTTGTTTAACATTACACAACACATCAAATGATAATCAATCTTTAGTAAACTACGACACTTAAATAGATGCATGCGACTCCAGCCTAGCATCTTATTCCTTGTGCGCGTGCCTTAGTTACCTGAGAAAACATGCGAGTAAAGGTCAACACAAAGGTTGGTGAGAGCACAGGTTTGTAATCAGCAGTAAACATCAAAATGTTTTAAGTAAGAGTTTTGCAGATTTACATATCATTACAATGCAGTATCGATTGATAGCTAGTCAATACAGTTATATTATATTGTGGATGGTACCGAAGCTGACAGTTTGTGCCTCCTGCCATGTCCATCACAAGACTATGGCAAAGTGTTGGTCAATATTGCACTGTTCCGACCTCCAGTCGGGTGTAGTGGGGCTTGTCAGGCCCAATAGTACTATTCAAGATTACCATGCTAGGCGTTATGCTATTAACGGTCCGAGGAGTGTCGTGAGGACTTTTAGTTGTGATAGGGGCCCACACATATACATATAATGATAGAGCATGTCCATACGTAAATAAAATGAGTTGTTGTTCAAAATCAGTTGTAGTGCAATGTTTTCTCCCCCAAAGGTAGAAAAGATAAAAAGGGGCCGTGAACTCACCTGATAGTAGTTCCGGTATGTGTGAATGTTCGCGTCTGCGAGAGCTAGCACCTGCTAGTATGCACCTATGACCATATAGGTGTGAGTATGTGTTTTGTGATGTGTTGTAATCCATACAACTCCAAGTGTCGGTGTGCTCAACCGAGTGTATGTGTTAACTAGTGAGACTCGACGAATCGTTGGTGACACGATTGTTGTGTTTATGTGCCTTGATGCACATAAGACACCAACATGCATCCTATGACTCTAATCACATAAGTTACCATTTTTAGAAATTTTCCCATTTAAGGAAGTGTGGTTATGAAATTCCATTTCATAAAACTAATAACTTCCAATATGTTTATAAAACACGTTTAAACTCTTAAAACATGTCGTTTGCGCATAAATCACCATTTATGCCGTTTTACCCAAATAAAGTTTCCTTATTTGGAAAGTATTCGTTTAAAAGCTCGTTTTCACAAAACGAAGTTTCCAATATGTTTAAAAATCATTTTTAAACATATTTCAAGAATCAAAGTTCATCAAATCTTTCAAAAACATCAAAAGCCCTCTTTTGATTTTTAAAAGTTTCCATTTATAGTAAGTTTACACAAAACCGTGTTTTGACAAAAATCAAATATCCCAATGTGTTTCTAAACACTCCAATACACATTTAACAACATCTAGACATGTCTAACATGTCTAGATCATCACAAATCCAAGACTTGCAACATAAAAGTTTCCTTTTATAGCAAGTGCTCCAAAACATCGACAAATCAACCAATAACTCAACATCGTCAAATCTAATCATTCTAAACTATGAAATCAGTAAATCCATAACAATAACACACAACAAATCACCAACAAATCCAAGCACCATAACCAAATGGAGTTGCATGTGGGTTATAACCCATTGCATGTACGATCTAACCATAGAGAAACAAGATAACTACCTTAGCAGCTTGAATTCGTGGTGTGACAGGTTCTGGCAACTTGAATGAAGGCTGATGTTAGGATCTTGGCTTGTTGGTGGCTTCCACTTCTTCCCCTTGGACTCCAATACCTTCAAATCTCCCAATGGTGGCTTCAATATGAATTCCAGATGGTTTGAGGGTGGATTCAGGTGGGTTTTGGTCAATCTAAAGTGGCAATACTCGGAGAAGGACAAGAGAAACCGAGTGAAATGAATGGGGTTGGTTTTTAAAAGAAATTTGATCTGCATGGCCTTCGCGTACCGCGAAGGCCGATCAAAAATGTTTATCGCGTACAGCGATGGGATTCGGGAGTCTCGACTCCCGGTTTGCGCCGCGTACCGCGAAGCCTTTCGCCGAGGGACCGTCGCGTACCGTGATGGGTCCTTTACCTTGTTTTTCGATTTCGTTGATACGATTTCGCTCGTACATGATTCCTATCATTTATCCTAAACACTTAATACGTTCTTAGCACATAATCATGTAATAACATATAAGTTTGATCACCAACGTTCGTGAGACTCGTGTGTGTGTGTTTCGATAATTCCTCGAATTATCTTCGATAGTTTGTGTTCGTGTCTAACGAAGTGTTCGCACGCTTGATTAATCCTAATCAACGTGTAATGCACAATTTAATAACTCCTCGAATTATTGTCTTGTGTTAGTGTTGTGTTTGCCACCCTTGGTTTCCAAAACCAATGTGCAATGCAATGTACGATTCGATAGTTCCTTGAACTATCGTTTCGTAGTAGATTGTGTTCAACTCATTTAATCAAACATAATTAAATCAAATGTAACAAGTATGAATGTGAAATGTAAAGAAAGTAAGAGTCGCAATTTACCTGAAATTGCTGGGTGTCACACGTAAGGAGTACTACATGTGTTACAAATGCTTAAAGTTTTATACCATATGGGTAAATTATGAAGTCTTGGAACGAAAATTGAAATACTAACATACCACATGGACCATCTCGGTAATTTACTCTTATTATTATTATTATTATTATTATTATTATTATTTTGTATACTAGAGCCGAAACTCATTGTATCTTTAGTAAGTTCTAATATTAATATATAATTAGTGTTATTATAACCATGTGTTGTGGAAAAAATTTTGTCGTTCATGAACGTTTACGTGTTGTTTGTTTGTAATTCTTGTGAACATACGAAGATGACGGTCAAAATAGTCATTCTAATAATAAGGTTTGATCAATCATGTTAGATTGTTATTTACAGCAAAATTAAAGCTATCATGTGTAAAGTATATGATGGAATTTTAAAAATATGTTTTATTATTAAAATGTGTTGTATAAAGTGTGAAAAGAAAAAAAAAGGAAAAAGAAATTAGAAACCTTTCATTTACCAATTTATTTGTCATGAATTGGTTATTAACTAAGTCATGAATTGGTTTGTGAATGGACATGATGGCCAATTCATTTTTTATGAATTGGTTATTAACTAAGCCATGAATTAGCTTGTTAATGGACACGATGGCAACCTTTGATATACCATGACTACATGTATAAATAGAGGCATTTGGTCTCTTGTTTTCTTGGCTAGATTTTGAGAAATCTCTACACCATTTGAAATACACACAAGCTCCAAAGGTTCCCAACACAAGCATATACTTTGTTGAGTTCTCAACAAACTACAACAATCGATTTCTCGTGTTAATACTCTTGTTTCAGGTAACGTTTCGGGTTTTCAGTTAACTCCTGCAGTACATACTGCTTCGGCTGTTGTACCCTGGGAAACAGTCGGGTTCACCTGAGTGGCCCGAAATCTGTTTGAAGTGACCTCTGGTGAAAAGAAATCCTCAGCCACCGAACTCATTTTATTTCGTTTCATCTTATGTTATACTTCTTTTTTTTTTTAATTTAAATTTTAGAACTTGTTTTATCTTGTACTATATTTCTTTCTTGTAATTTAAATTTTAACACTTTTATGTTTCTTGTAATAATGTATTTTCATTATGTATTTATCTTAATTGTAATTCAAGTAATTGAATAATAAAGTATTTTTGTTTTTTTTTGTGAACGGTGTTCCTACAGTTTATTCATGATGCATAATTCTAAGCGTAGTTTAGATCTCTTAAAAAGTTATTTTTCTTTTAACTTTTAATCAAACAAAACTAAACAAAACATTATGAAGAGATTTTGAATCCACCAATGCAAAATCAACACAATTAACATCTACAATACAATCAATCAAATTAATACACTACCGAATTAAAGAGAAATAACCAATGAAGAACCCATAATAATTCGGGCTTGTTCATGGAGTATAAAATACATGTCAAGGTAAACTTGTTCGTAGTATATTATTATATATATTAATTAGTAAAGATTTTGTCTCTCACAACTTTCCTATTCACTTTTACACTCATTTTACACACACACCACACACATACACACGCACCACATCACACAATCACACACACACACATACATCACACACATCAGACACATACACATACACACGCACACACATCACACAATCACACACACACACATACATCACACACATCATACAAAAGGTGGGCCCCAACATCTCTCACACACACATACATACATACATACATACATACATACATACATACATACATACATACATACATACATATATATATATATATTGTATCATGTGAAAACTCCATCTTAGAGAGAAAACCCTTAAACCCTATCTGGGTCGTTTATTTGGAATCTTGAAAATAAACATGTGGTCTACATTAACCCACATTAAAACTTATTTGTTTATCCAAAACCTAATTTTTTATTCAAGTTTAATGTGTATCACATGTTTTATTTTCAAAAGTCCAAATCAATGGTCCAGATAGGGTTTAAGGATTTTTTCTCTTATACCGGGTTTTCACATGATACAAACACTCGCATAATCACTATTCACTACCGCGTCTAAATAATCACTATTCACTACCTAAACACCAAAAAATAGATCCCAATACTTTTCAATTAATTTGAAATTTTCGTTTATAACCCTGAACTTTTAACTCTTATTTTTAAAGTCCCCTCTCACTTTACTCACATATTTTTAATGTTCACATGATTTTAACGCGTCATTAGCTTATCTGATAAATGTCATAATTATATTAATTTGATAGCAATGGCCTCATGAAACATCAAAAGATAGATTTCAATACTTTTCAATTAATTTGAAATTTACGTTTATAACCCTGAACTTTTAACTCTTATTTTTAAAGTCCCCTCTCACTTTACTCATATATTTTTAATGTTTACATGATTTTAACGCGTCATTAGGTTATCTGATAAATGTCATAATTATATTAATTTGATCGCAATGGCCTCATGAACGTTTATATAAATTTCTAACCCAAACGGTCACAGAAATTTTGCGCGTTGTTTACATGTCTATAACGCATCCTTACGTTATCGAATATTTGTATCGTTTATATCATTTTTATCGTAATTAGTTCACAAACGATTTAGATTTAATAATTTTATAAACCATGAGAATTATATATACTACATATATATAAGATTTACATTTAATAATTTTATAATATTTGTATCATTTATAAATTTTACATTTACGTAGAGCCTTTTTTTTAAGTCTTTTGTAATCACATTCTTTCTTTACTATTAAATAAGTTCTTAATCTTCAACCCTTAGTTTCAAAGCTTACGTTATAGATCTTTTATAGGGTATTTTCGTGTATTTTATTGTACACGATTTTAACCTCATGTTCTGTTGGTTTTTTTTACGTCAGTATATCATACCCCGCCGCAACGCGCGGGGTCCTAATTCCTAGTTACATTAAAATTGCAAAAGTAAACTTATTCCTAGTATTTGTATAAAAATTATTAATATGAAAAGCATACAAGGCCATAATTAAGAAGTGGACTTGGTGATTTTATACTCCTAAAGATCCTAATGTTGCAATAACTTGTTAAAAATGGTGCTAAAGACCACTGCCGTTTTCATGTTGTTTTCAAATGTGTATTTTTTTTTCCTGTTGTCTTCTAGTATTTAGGTCTTTTGATGAATGTCCGTTGTTGTAATATTTTTGTTCAAAAGTTGCATTCGATTCACATAAAAGTAATAGTGAAAGATTACAATAAGCTGGCAGGTAAGCGGGCAACTAGTTGCGCCGCAACCCCCTTTAGAATAGCAAATCCAATTCTACTAAAAACAATTTTTTGGGTCCTAAGAGCCGTGACGTTGAATATTAAATATTTTATCAGTGTTTTTTTTACATTATTCAGCGTCTTTCAAATGGAAAGGGAAAAAAAAGAAAAGAAAGTGTTACATGTATGTAATGAAAGCGAATTATTTTCGCTATGTCGTTGTGGTGGTTAGTTTGTAATAGAAATTTTTTATTGACGAAGTCGCTTTTGGTTTTCAACTCTTTGATTGCTACTTGTTTTTATATTTTATGTTGTTCAAATGGTTCTCTTAAAATCTTTGAATATATATAAAATGAAATGTTGTTTTCTAGCTTTGATGTGGTTTCGATTTAGTTTCTCCTCACAAAATTATCATTCAAATCCTATAATCATAGTACTCAATTAAGTTGTTAGACCTGCACACAAACTTTAATTACTAGTGAGTAAGGTCTACCAATTTTGTTATTCTTTAGTGACTTCATTTCAATAACTCAAAAGAAAACTTTAAAAAGATTTAAAAAACACACACACAAAACCACCAAGGCAAGATTAAGCTCCTACAAAAAAAACTAAAATTACAACATCAAAAGATCATGAATCAAGCAAATTTCATGTACCTCTCAGCATAAAATCAATGAACTACTAATGAAATGGTTAAAAAATTTAATTCATCAATAAAAATAACCAATCAAACAATTAAACTTTCAAACAAACATATGAAGTGCATAACATAAAACATTGAAAAAAATCTCATCCAATAAAACACGAATAACAACGCGAGAACATAAATAAACATATTACAAAGCAAATTCATATAACAAACCACCAAATGCAAAGTATTTACTCAACCAAAGCATGACAAGGAACTTGTACAAGAAATCAAAGAGAAAAGCAAACACACAAAGAAGAAGAAGAAGCATGCAACATGAAAGAAATAAGAGAATAAAATTAAGTGAAAATTACATATATCTCGCTGTAAGTTTTATAAATTATATATATATATATATATATATCTAATTCAGAAAATAAATAGCATATATATTCTTACCTAACCTTTTAAATTTAATATATTTCTTTGTCTACGGTTTCAAATTGCATAGATTAGATCCCCGACTTAAAAAAGAAAAATTATAATATATATATATATATATATATATATATATATATTATATAATTTAGACTTTTTAGTTGACAATATATGTTAACACGTGAGAGAGACAATGTAACACGACACATAACTATGATGATATTTTTTAAAAGATTTTTGCTTTTAATCATTTTCATTTCTATTTTTATTATTATCATCATCATATATATTAAAGATGGTGAAAAAGGAATAGTAAAAATAATATTATTAAATAGATAGTGGGCCCATGATATTATATATATATAGTAAAAGTAATATTATTAAATAGATAGTGGGCCCCATGATATTTTATATATATATATAGGGGATTAATAAAATGAAAACCTTGTTTTAGTGAGAAAACCTTGAAAACTCATGTAAAACGAACGTATTTTTTTTTGAAATTTTTTTACAGGTTTGTAACATTATTGGGCACATTTTTATAAAAAAAATCAAAAAAGCGCAGAAGAAATATTTAAAAAAATATATTTTATAACTTTTTTTTACGTTGTAAAACATACGTAACACTGCGGCAGATTTGACGGAATTTTTTTACGTTTTTACGTATGTTTTACAAATTTGCTTTTTTAGTTTTGTTACGTATGTTTTACAAGCGGTTTGCTGGGTTTTCACAATAAAAAGTGGTTTTCAAATTATCCATACCCTATATATATATATATAGTAAAAGTAATATTATAAAATAGATAGTGCCATAGTGGGCCCCATGATATTTTATATATATATATATATATATATATATATATATAATTATGAACATATAATAACCCACTCTTAAAGCATTAACCCTGATAATTTTGCCAAGATGAAGCCAAATCTCGGATTTTTCATGGATGGTTTTCCTTATGGAATCATTTTCCACAATATGAGCTAAGAAGGCAGGATATTGTTTCCTAAGATAAGTACGAGCCTTCATACATAAAACGATTTTCAAGGTACGACAAGGTTTGTCTCCATAGATTCTTAGAATATCACCGGCCAGCAACGGGATTTGAATAGGTTTATTCAAGAATACGATTTCAGCATGGTGGCGGGATAGCCAATCCATTCCCACGACAACATCAAAACTCCCAAGATTCATATGGATAAGATCAATGGGGAATGTATGATCGTTGAGCATCATTTTACACACTCGGATAATAGTATTAACATGAATTAATTTACCATCTGCTATTTCAATAGTATATGGGGGTTTTAATGCAGTCAGATGTATTCCATGTAATGATGTAAAAGTAGTGGAAACAAAACTCTTGTTGGCACCAGTATTGAAGAGTATCAATGCATAATGATTATTGACAATGAACGTACCCGTAACGACTCCTCGCGAACTTCCAATACGTTGATAACAAAGGCGCAAACAGGTGCACCTCGAGTGTTTTTGTTGTTGTTTATCCTAGGACATTTGTTCCTGAAGTGACCGACCGCTCCACACTTGTAACAAGCCCTGTCAGTTGGCTTGGATTGTACCAAGGTTGTTGTTGTAGTTGTCTTTTCAAAGTTTCGACAGTAAGCTTCTAGGTGGCCAAGCTTCCCGCACTTTGTGCATCGGAGACATGGACGCCTCATAGAGTGATGGTATTGCCATTTGTGGCATAACGGATGTGGCCCCTCATATGGTTTCTTAGTAAAGGTTTGTGAAGAGGAAGTGGGAGGAATCTGGTTGAGGGGGACAGCAGGTGTGACCACCGCAAAGTTTTTATGGTCTTTTGTTTCTTCTTGGGTGGTTCAGATTTTTTTCCCTCATTAGCTTTTGTTGGGCCATCTTTAGTTTGGGTAAGCTGCCCTGCTTTAACATATTCATCAGTAAGGGCTGCCCCTGGATGAATAGCTTATTCAAGAGTAAAAGGATTGCTTCCCATAACAGTGCTTCGGATTTTGAGTGGTAAACCCCCAATGCATTTATCAATCTTTCAGGTTAGAGGGGTGACAATGTAGGGAACTAAGACACTCAGTTGATGCAATAGAGTCATATATTTTCTGTTGTTCCCTCCGACTTGAGCAAGAGTCCACATCTCGTCTTCAAGATTCTTTATTTCATGCTTTGGACAGAAATGATCAATCAACAAAGCTTTGAAATCAACCGAAGAGAGACCCAAAGTAGCATCCCAACCATGATTCCTCTTTTCTATGTTCCACCAAGTAAGTGCTTGTCACACCCTGGACCGGCGGGCTGGATCGAAAAACCCATCGGGCGGAATAGTCTCGAGGCACTTTACGGGAGCAAGTGCAAATCGCCTATTTGTTGGGCGGAGGTTGGTGAAAGCCAACTGACTCGTCCTGAACTAGTGCACGAGACTACTGAGAAGATCATGCAAATACGCAACCGAATGACAGCATCTCGGGACAGACAGAAAAGCTATGCCGACAAAAGGCGCAAGCCTTTGGAATTCCAAGTAGGAGACATGGTGCTTCTCAAGGCCTCGCCCTGTAAGGGAGTTATCCTGTTTGGGAAACGAGGGAAGTTAAATCCTCGTTACATCGGACCATTCGAGATTGTCAAGCGAATAGGCCCCGTAGCCTATGAACTGAACCTACCAAACGAGCTAAGCAGTGTGCATAATGTATTCCATGTATCGAACCTCAAAATGTGTTTATCTGATGTGGCGCTCGTGATTCCTCTTGAGGAAATCCAAATTGACGAGCAAGTGCACTTTGTTAAGGAACCGGTTGAGATTGTGATAGTGCGATGGAACTCGCGGCGTGGACCGGAATTCACGTGGGAACGTGAAGACCAAATGAAGAAGAAATACCCACACATGTTTGCTCACCCGACAAACACTGACAACGCAAGCTGAATTTCGGGATGAAATCTTTCTAACAGGGGATGATATGACACCCCGTAATTTTTAGGTCAGCAACTAATTTAATTAAATGTTTATTTAATTAATATTTATATACGTGGCACTATAATTAGTTTACTTTAGTGTGACATGTGGCACGAAAGCACAAACACAATCACAAGCACGATAATTTGATGAATTATCGAGAAACACACACGTGCCAAACAATTCATGAACGTTGATGAACGTTGCACAAAACAATCAATTGAACGAAAATTGATTCACATATGACCAAACATTAAAAAAATTAAGTCGAACAACAATAAACGATAAGTTATGACGAAAAACGATCAAAAACCGATTCGAACAATGAAAATTGGGCCATTGGGCTACTCCAGTATGCTTCGCTGTACGCCAAGGGCCTTGGATTGAGCCTTGGCGATACGCGAAGCTTGGGCGGGCAAATTTGAATTCCCCAAATTTATTTGTGGTACGCCACAACCCTTCAACTTCCTCTCAGCGATTCACGGCGTGTCTCGGAGGATAAACTGATTATTTTAATCATCGCGGTACGCCAAGACCCCTAGGGGCGAGCTTGGCGGTACGCGAAGACCCCAGTTCGTAGAAAAAATTTATAAAACCAACCCAGCTTCATTTCTTTTCCCTTTGCTCATTTCTACTCGAACTCCCTGTATCTTCACGACCAAAACCCCTATGCTACACCACCAAACACCTCTAGAAGATACAAGAGATTGCTCTTCAACTCCATTAAAGCTTGGGTAGCTAGGAAAAACACTTAGAAGGGCCACCCATCACTAAATCCATGTTGTAGCATTTGTTGAGTCATCATCAGATCTCCTTAGAATCATCTAGACCTGTTCCAGCAACATCCAAGTCCCAAAGAACTTTGTGAGGTAGTTCCTTGTATCCATTTGCACCATGAACACCCACAAACACACATGCAAGCATGTATGGTGACATGAAAGGTCATCTAAGGCACATACATGAATTTAAACCACAATAAATTTGTGTTTGGATGATTAGATGATAGATTTGGAGTATTAGAATGATGTATGTTGGTTATTAATGATGATTTGTTCATTATTTCTAATAACAATAACTTTTATTAACATGCAATGATAATCCATGAGGATTTAAGCCATTTTAGTTATGAGGGAATGATTATTGATGATATTTGAATGATTTACAATGAGTATTATGGATATTGATGATTATTCGATGTTGTTTTAAGCATGGTTACTATAAATAGTAACTTTGGTTGTACAAATCATGCTAGATGATGAAAGAAGACCATGCATGTGACTTTGAATGGTGATTTATGATCATTATTGATAATATTAACAAGAAGATTGATTAGATTTGTCAATATGTTGATTACTTGGGATAGTTACTATATTTAGTAACTTTATTTATGCAAAAATGTCTTAGTTAATGATTTTGGTGAAATGAACATGTTAAAGTGGTGATTTGTAGTTAATAATGATGATATGTGTATACAATATTGGTTAGATTTGTTAAAATGTGTGATTTTATCCTAAGTTTCCAAATATAGTAACTTTAATAGCACGGATCATACATGCATGTTGATTTTAGGTATGATTAGGTGGTTTTAGGAATGATAATGTGCATCTTAAGTTATTTGAATGATTGATTTCGATTTAGAATGATGATTATTGAAAATTTCTAATCTTAGAAACTTTATTTGGGAATTTCATGAATTAGGAACGTTAGTAAAGTCTTGATGATAGTAAATGACTTAAAATGCTCTATTGTGATGCTATGTGGAGTTGTAATGTGATGTAAAACATAGTTAATATAGAAAATTTCTATTTCAGGCAACTTAATTTATTAAAAACTGATTTTGTCCTTATTTGACAATGTATAACAATGTGCTAAGTGTTAACATGATCACTTAGGTTTAATGAGCATGCTAGAAATTGTTAAAATGAAACTTGATGCAAACTTACTATAAATAGTAAGTTTACCATTTAACGTGACTACTGTGTTTACATGCTATACGTGACAAAGAACGATCATTGAACGAATTATAACAAACAAACGGTTCACCAACGGGTCGTTGAATTGACACGGTCAAACACGGACAAACTTGGTCAAACACGAACGAACATAACAACTTTGAGTTGTTGAGCACGAACACGAACACAAACATGCACACAAACCCGAACTTATGTACCCTATGTGATATAGGTAACCGGTAGCAAGCACACCACTCTACTTCGTACTATCTTCACGTGCACAACTCAGGTGAGTTTACGGCCCCTTTCTTAAACTGTTTTACAAGCTTTCAAGCTAGGGGATAATACATGTTGTTGAGTCAAACTATTTTGTACGAACATTTTGTGTATGCTGGTTTATTGGGAACAAACAATAAGTTTTGTGTATCGTAACAAAGTCCTCGCACAGTCTTACCGTTAATGTGTATACAACGAGGTGAGTTTAGATAGTACTATTGGGTGTGACGAACCCCACGCGACGCCAATACTGACCGGATGTCAAGACGCATGTAATCTCGACCCATCGCGCCATTGTTTTTACGATAGACATGGCGGAGGCAAGAGCAAACAAGTCTAGTTTGATAGAGACGCAACTGACACTTGGAGCCTAGGGCTCGACAAACATTAATAAACAGCATGACACGTGACAAACATTACATTTACTTATGATTACTGCTTATCGAAACCTATGAACTCACCAACCAATGTGTTGACACTTTTTCTTAACATGTATTTTCAGGTAACTAGCTAGCACACGGATCAGGAATGCACGTAAGGGAACGAGTACAAGTCCTGCATGCATGCATATCATGTCTTTTGAACAAACAATATTTATTTCATTGTGTTTTTTAACAAACAATGTAGTGTCTGTTAGTTAATTCCATTGCGTGAACTATTTTTAATTCTGCTGCTTTAGATAAACTATAACATTTCCGCTGCATGTTAGTCAAACTATTTTGGTTTTGGTTGATTAATGAATGTATTTTCAAACGCATATAGAGTCGTTCTATATGACTAAGAGCTGTGATCCTGGCCAAGTCACACCATGCGGTCTAACACCGCAAGTGGTAATTTGGGGTGTGATACCAAATGATATGGAAGGCAGAAAATTGAAAATAAGGGGTCTATAAACTCACCTGTGGTTATGGGTGGTGTATGTTTGGTTTTCATGTGCTTTAACCGTTTAAAGTGGCGTTTTTATGTGCATTTCATATGAAACAACGATACTTTGAGATACAATTGTGAATTGTAGGTAAAAATAAGTTAGAAGGACACCCGATGATGCAAGGCTAATTTCTTCGTAATCGCTTCCAGGCAATTAGGGTTGTAAGTGAAACATTGTTTGGATGTTGAATCTTGGTTTTTGGTTGTAAACTTGATACAAGTTCCGTTTGGTTGATTTAAACAATAGATTTATGTTTTCGTATTGTTGCGTTACCATCAGTGATTCGGTTTTCTTGCATCGTTTACTCATTGGTAGTTGTGTGATGCGTTGCGTATATCTATTGTTAATTTTGGGAACGAGCAAGTCTTAAACGTTCGTTCCATCATTATCACTTTAATCGAATTGATTAACAAAATCATTTTTACATGATTTCAATCTAGGTTTAACTTACATTCATTGTGGATCTTGCAGCCTAAAACCCGGAAGTGATTACCCTTTTTCATTAATTGTTTTCAAATCAAAAGTCAAGTTTGTTGCTTTGCAACGGTTCTTTTAACTAAATTCAATCCAAAGTTTACATTTTTCTTAGATTAATTAGTTTGTAGTAACAATTAGCACTTTCCACTGATTCCCTGTGGAGACGACCTTACTTACCCTTGCTATAGTAAAAGGTAGCTAAGTCCCTAATTATAAATTGTTTTTGATTGACCTACGACAACTCGATCAATGGGTCATCGATGAACTCACTCGATGTATTCTCTCGGCTTGAATCCTGCGTGATTAATTATTTATTAGTTAGTTAAGTGTTGGGTGGTTGTGTGTTTTGTTTCTTGATTTGATTGGAAAACGTGTTTTCATTTTCTTTTACTTTGATTATATTTAAAATTTGGTCTAAGGTTCGGTTCTATCGATACAAATGGAGTTCGATAGGATGTTCAACACTTAGCTATTTTTGGTCTCCTCTTTGTGCGAATGACCTTCATTCACACGAATGGAATGATGCGAATGTATACTCTCATTCTGGTGATCCATTCGTGCGAATAGGTCTTCATTCGTATGGCTGTCTCATGCGAATGAGCCCATTTCATGCGTGTCGTTGCTCATTCGTCCAGAGATTCATTCTAGTGAGTTTCTCAGGCGAATAAGGTATCTCATTCGTACTAATGAGCCCTTCGTACGGCTCATTCCCCTACAGATGCACCAAGAATGCCATTTTTGAAATCGTTGGTTGTTTGTGGTGTTTTTTTACAGCCAAAATTGATGGCAAAACGTTTTGGAGTGTTTTGGTGTAATGTATCGGTTCTAATACTCACTGTGGAGCTCGTATTTGACCGGAATGGGTTGAAAATGGTTGAAATTTTGAAATGGAGGTGTTGGGTTTGAAATATACACGATTTGGGCGTTGAAATGGTCCGATTTCGTGTGAAAATGGCCAAAAATTCGAGAGGGGCGAATAGGGTTTCAGTTGAGAGAGTTTGGTGAAAAATGGGTTTGAAAAACGTAAGTGTTGCTTTTATACCTGTGCTGTTGCACGAATGAGTCACTCGTCCGAATGACTCCCACTCGTCCGAATGGCTCTGTGGTTGTAAAGCTTCACCGATCGTGTCTATTCATACGAATGAGGGCCCATTTGTACGAATGAGTGTGTGTGTTAAAATTTTGATTGTTTATTAAATTGTTTTGGTGGATCGTAACTCATAAAAAGTTGCGTTCGCCTAGATTGCTGACATTGTTTTGTACTGTAAAGGTATCATTAAATGTATCAAGTCCAATAACATATCCATATGGATCGTCAACAATGCGGATATCTCATCAGATCGATATTCCAAATGCTATCCATTTAGGTTTTTGTTCATTGTTTTCCCTCACAAGGTGTTTGTATTTTCTTCTGATTCGTGTTTTATGTGATTCAACGGATTTCCCTAACTGTCTTAGGAATTATCCATGTAATTTGATTTGGTATTTGTTACCGTTATCTTCACTCTCGCACTACAGCCTTCTCCGTTGTTGTCGTGTACACCCTTAGATTTCAGACTAAACGTTGCTCGTACACCGGTTGTCACTGTGCTTCTTTTTGAAAAGCACTTGCTGCCATTTTAACTTTATGGTCTTTGGGGCAATTGGTATAATCAAGAGTATCTTCTATAGATTCAAGCCATTGCAATAACCTCGTCGCACCTTCTGTTCCAGAGAAAACCCAAGGTCTGGGATCATTAAATTGCTTAAGGGATGCTTAGGTTGTAGTCTAGATATTTCATTATGGGTTTATCCTAGTTCTCTACAACCATGGCTCCGACACCACTCTGTCACACCCTGCGCCACGTGCGGAATCCATGGCGTGTGATGTAATGAATTCATAGCCATAGTTCAAATATAACCCAAGATTTACTAATGTTTCATAGTTATTAGATAGATTAAAACATACACACGTAATATTGTACATCAAAGTATACATATAATGATAATATTACAAAACGTCTAGTTTGATTCTCGTTTCTAGGTCACCCTAAACATTCATAGCATCTTCACCTAGTTGAATTTCCTGATCCTGATTACCTGAAACATGTAAAGAAAACTTGGATCAACCACACGTGGTTGAGTGAGAAACATATATTTTGAGTTCACGTATTTTGTATAAACTTGAGTATAAATTATAGCCCAAGCTCATCATATAAATGCATTGAAATACAAACCCAATAAACATGCAAATATCAAACCTAATGCAATAGTTTTCTTCTGTGATACACCACGTGTATCTAGTTTGTGTGGTGTCCAACGCGCAGTCGGAGTACGCGTTAGTGTTTGCGATTTCCCACATATGGACCATACTAGTACTACCGGGGGCTTGACAAATCATGTTAATGATATTGCATAAGAATAGAATCATTTAGCATTTGTATAACCAAAGCATGTAAATGATTTGCTTGTCTTAATAGGTTAATAAGTTGAGTTTTCAAAAGTTTACATGTTTCACCCCGCGGTTTTAGCAAAAGAAAAGAAAACGAGGTTATGAGTCTCACCTGAATTGATGAAAATCAGTAAGCAGTGCGCAAAGGTTGTAGTTATATGTCTTGGGTTCCAAATCTGCAATTGGTTAGCGTTTTGGTGAGTTGTTTGTGTTTACTTTAGTTTATCGAAACATTCCTTGACTCTCGGTGTCACGGATATCTTAAATCGAATCATCCACCTGATCTTGAACTCCTTATGTGTTTATAATCGATTTGATACGATTATTCGTTGATTAATATTGTTAAAATCATTTTTTGTGATCGTTTATCGAGTTTCTATGGCAATTGTATTGAAAAATGTCAGAATTTTGACTTTCGTATCGAAACCGGAGTCTTAGTCGGCTTCTAGTGTGACAATCCGGCATTTCCGGATTAACTCCGTTAATCAGAAACTAACAGAAACGAGACGAAATTATACGAAATCAAACTAGAAGGATTAAATGTGAACAAAACAAGTGTACAAACATTTAAACTATGAGAATTTAATTTGTAGTTACAAGAAATGTTCAATTTTGACCTTTATGGTCAAAATTCGTCATTAATCAAATGAAAATTTTGAAGTTAACATTGAAACATCATAATTAATCAAATTAAATGGTCATAAAACACATATAGATGATTAACAACCACCCTAATCAGTTAATAACACCATAATTGTTGAATTAAAACCAATTAAAACTCATAATAATGAAATTGTTATTAAACAACTATAAAACCCATACAATTAGACAAAAATTCTCACAATTAAACACCTAAATACTCTAATCGGCACCCATAGGGAAGTTTCATCCAACAATTCAATCCAAGAGGCAGTGGGTAGTCAAAATCAATTGGAGGGTCGGCCGAACTCAAGTCAATAGTTGAATTTCATCAATACAACACCAAACCAGGTAAAAGTTGGTTCCTACACAACCTAAAATGCTCGACTAAGTAGAGCCCTATACTAATTTCATGTAACAACATTGAATTGATAAAGTTTTAATTCTAGGGTTCATCCTAGAAAACATTTTGGGGATTTTTATTCAAACGAATTTACAAATCAAATTAAACCATATGGGGAACTTCGGACTGCCCTGTTAAACGATAACCCTGTGACAATTGCATCTAATTATATCGAATTGTATCATTTCGAATTCTAGGGTTTATATCAAAAACGAGATTGGGGGTTTTTGTTTAAACGAATTCAAAACTCAAATCAATCATGACAGAGAGGTTCGAAACTCTCTGATTATTGAAAATAAATTGTCCATTTCATAAAACTATCACCAATTGAATGGGAACGATTGTTAGGGTTTGTCGGTTACTAGGGCTTGGGGTTTTTAACTCAATCGAGTTTATTAATCTAATTAAATGGTATAGATAGATTCGCAGGAGCGTAATTGATGAAAACCCTATGATTTTACTAATCAACATAAACGAATTTAACTAGTTTGAATAGTGGGTTTGAACATCTATGTTCGAAACCATGTTGATCATGAACTAGAGCATTTTGTTGATTGATAATCAAATTAAAACCATCTACAGAATCGTTTGGGCCCCTAGAAACAAAGCCCCATTGTAACATCAGTGCCGGAAGCGTTGCCGGACCAGTGATCTCTGCAGTAACTTGCACAAAAACTCAGGTACACACCACGTGAAACTATGTATATGCTATTGACATTTAATGCTTGACACTAAACTATTATGCTATCGTTTCTGATATCTGATTAAATCTCACTATTTAACAGTCAGAAACACAACAGACAACACAGAACTAACACGCAGATGCTTGATGTAATGCTATTATGTATATACGTATGTGAGGTTAAACAGAACAAAACAATAACAGATGTTGTTGCAGAATGCTAAACTGACGAATTATTCGTACAGGTGACGATCTGTACGAGTAAATCTGAAAGTTTAACGTTCTGAAACGATGACTGCAAAGTAGAAAACAAAAATCAGAAAGTGAAACCAACGTAGTGTTCGTTTGGGTGGCGATTCGAACGAATACGCACGAAGGTGACACGTTCTGACGAAACGAAAGCGGAAAACGAAACGAACGATAATAAATTAAGAAAATTAAATGTTTAACGTTTATTAGGAATCACAACCTTTTTAAAGACTTTAAATAGAATTATTTAATTAAAATACTCAGAATATGCGCATTGGACGCGAGTTAACGAAACGTTTAAAATAATCAACCACGATAAGTAGTTCAAGAAAAATGGATTTAAAACATTTACTAGGAATAACCACCTTCTAAACATTCGAAAATAAATTCTTTTATTTAGTTTACAAAACACGCACGTAACGATCTGGAAATGCAACGGAGACGAGAAACGAGCAACCGAAACGAACCCGAACACCCTCGGAGTATAAAAGGCATGAATGAGGTGATTCTCCTCATTTATTACACTCTCCTCTCTCTCTCTACCTTCTCTCTCTCAAAAATCTACACCTTCAAACCACCATAACTTCTTCAAGCCTTGATGAAATCGCGTGTTCTTGGAGCCTAAACGAAGATCTCAACATCCTCTACCTAGAAGTACAACCGATATGAGGATTTATCCGGCCAAAAATGAGGTATAGAAGCTTGAAAAAAACCACAAAAATTAGGGTTTTCATACCCATGTTCGACCCAACACTCTCAACCGGCCTAGGACCTTAAAACATTAAACCTAAACCCTCAACTGAGCTAAGGTGAGTAGGAGAAGGTTGTGGGAACGATCGAGAACAGCTTGGGGTTCGAAGTTGATGAAGAAGCATAGTCGAGGTGCAGGGTTCGTGGGCATCGCATGATAGCCGAACCTGGAAGGTGGAGCAGCGAACCTATGAGCATCCCCGAACCAACCACGCTGAACCTCATTATCATTAACGAACCTGGGTTGTCACGAGGCTGTTACCACGAACCTAGGATGGACCAGTCTGCTATCAGCCGAACCCACCCATCTGGCGAACCTGCATCATCACCGAACCCACGAGTGTGCACGAACCTTCTCCCATGCAAGCCACGAACCTTTCCCCACCGAACCTTAGACCATTAGCCGAACCCCCTTCCTTTGGCGAACCTATGTGTAGCATACCTAGCCGAACCTCCTGCCTCTGGCGAACCTATAAGTCATGAACCTTCGACCTTCACGAACCCATGCGCATCAAGCCATGGCCGAACCATAGCATGTAGCGAACCTTAGCCAAAGAAACTCAATAGGTTCGCTGGATAGGAGGCCATGTTTTTCGGTTGGTTGGTTTAAAGCTCAAATTACTAGGCCCAACATCTGGCCCACACACCCTAAGCGACCCAGGCCTAGTCACTCGGCCCACAGCTTACTTTTCGGCCCACCACACTGCTTCGGCCCACTGTGGCTGTTCTGGCCCAATTCATTTGGCCCACATGATGGTACTTGGCCCACTTGAATCACAATGTAAACAAGAACTTAAATCAAGTGCATGGATGTTACACATGGATATTTTTTTAATGTTACAAAGGTGGTAAGGTTTGGGTTAGTTTCCTAAAACCTAAGATAATGTATTTGGAATAGGTTAACAAATGATTTCAAGGTGACAAGACAAATAAAACAACGATGACACAAAACTATGCTACAAGTTGTTAAAGGTGGTTAACTTTTATCCAAAACCTCAGTTTTATACTTAGAATATCTTTGACTATGATAACAATGCAAATAAACAAGAAGGCCAACCTTAACCTAATTGGACTAAGAGTCATAAACACCTCTAGCAAATAGGGCCGAATGAAGACCGAGACTCACAAGTGTTAGCCAACTCTAGGGCTAACACGAACACGCACACGATTCACTATAACTTATACTTATAAGATACAACAACATGAAATCAATACAGGATCGTGAATACAACAACAAACACAACAACGAGCGCGTTCAATCTTGTTTATACTTAGTCAACCACCTCAACAACAAGGTGAGTTCATTTGTCCCTTTTCAAACATATTTGTTTTACCTCGGGACTGAGAAGCATGATATACATTTTAAACAATTATTGAAATGCTTTATAAATACTCTTACACTTATTCATAATACAGATGCTTATGCTTGTTACACTTGTTGTGAAAACTAGAAGCTAAGACTTGGACATACATGCTAATGCTACATGCTACATGCTCAAACTAAGTGCTCATGTTATGAACTTTATGCTCATACTACATGCCATTGCTAATGCTATAAGCTACATGTTAAACTAAAAGCTAATACTACATGCTAATGCTACAAGCTATATGTTGAACTATATGCTAATGTGAAGGTGCAAAACTATATGCTCAAACTATATGCTAATACTGGATGCTAAATGCTAAAAGCTATGATTGTATACTAAATGCTAAGCTTGTATCTATTCATGGGCTACGTAATGGCTAAACTATGCTAGAGCAAAGCTTGTACCCATGCATGAGATACGTGAAAGCTAAACTATGCGAATGCTAAGCTTTTATCTATATATGAGATACGTAAATGCCAAACTATGCTAGAGCAAGGCTTGTGTCTGCATATATGAGATATGTAAATGCTAAACTATGTGTGTGCACAGCTTGTGTCTATATATGATATACGTAAATGCCAAACTATGCTAGAGCAAGGCTTGTATCTATATATGAGATACGTAAATGCTAAACTATTCTGATGCTAAGCTAAAACCAATTCATGAGATACGTAATGGCTAAACTATGCTAGAGCAAAGCTTGTATCTTTTCGTGGGCTACGTAAATGCTAAACTATGCTAGAGCAAAGCTTGTACCCATGCATGAGATTGGTGAAAGCTAAACTATGATTTGTGGAACAATTGTCCTAGTACAACATACTCTAGAGCTAATCTACATGAATGATATGAACTTGTAAACTTTTAAATAGTTCGCTAAAGCTATGATGAAAACTGGATGGGATGGTAGGTAAAATGCTTGATTATCATTAATAACAGTGTCATATGCGAATTAGTATGTGGTGGGATGGCGTTTGGGCGGGTTGTAGGCTCGACCCTTTCGTATGCCCTATATATAAGCATACCGATTTGGATATTACATGTGATGTTAATGAGGTTAAGGTTTTACCGAAAGAGGTTTGCTAAAACTATTTTTCAACAGTTAAACTAGATGAACTCACCAACCATTGTGTTGACTTTGTTTTCTTACATGCTTTCTCAGGTGACGTACAGGAATAGGCTAAGGCTTCAGGATTGCATGCTAGGATGTCCGGATAGAGGACCTAGTAGACTTTTGGAAAGCACGTCTTTTGTTATTGATACGAATCACTTTTGACATTTTGTACAGTTACAAGATAGTAAACATTTGATTCTTTTGATAGGTTTACTTAGTTAAATTATCAAACACTGATATTGTAATTTAACTTTGTAATCCTAGTTTAATGCTTTATTGTGCTTTAGTTATTATCAATGTTGATGCTATGTAAACAATCTGATCATCACGATTATCACTCATGATATCGCGCCCCGAGAACCTTCCGCCCGGCGGGGAAGTCGATCCATCCCGCCGGCTCGGGGTGTGACACCCATGGTTTGGGTGTTGATTTCAATCGAATCGGGGTTCGATTTGGAACCAAGTTGGTTCGATTAAAGAACAAAGGGGAACCAAGGGTTTGAAAGTTAAAAGATTTGATTTTGAATCATCTTACAAAATGAAAGGCAGAGCAGTTGGTGGGTTGGTGGCATGGTGAATGGGAGGTCGCGGGTTCGAGGATGAGCCCCACCGGTTTTTGAGATTTAAACCAATTTTTAGTATTTTGTTCATAACTTTCTCGTTCTAACTCCGATTTAACCTTTTCAAATTGCGTTGGAACCGAAATGGAATTACGAACATGATGAAATGATAAAATTCACATTTTAAACCCAAAAACACAAACGTGTATAATTACGCGTATTTAAACATAATCGTATATGTTCATACGAGTTGAACAAACGAATTAAAAGGCATGTACACTTTTGTATGTGCGTTTCAAACAAACTAACATATGTGTGTTGACACGTATGTGATTACAAACACGATTGGACATTACGAATAACAAAACGTTATTGTTAAAACACAGATTCTCCGTAGAAGGTTGTTTACGCGAACTCACGAACAGTTGATCATTCTATTAGCATTCTAAGGTGCGTACATGGCCCCTTTTCTGATTTTAACTGTTTTGGGGGAGAAAACATGTGCAAACAAACATTTTAGATACATATCACTTGCATGAGTTAGCTGTTTACTATAAGTGTACACATAACACTCAAAGTCCTTACATTTCGAACCGTTTAGTTTGCCGTAGTGCAAAGCGTGGTAGTTGAAAATAGATCTATTGGGTTTGACAAACCTCACTTGGTAGATGGGGTCTACGCAGGTGTTTAACTAGCCAATTCAAACATTACTATTGTTTGTGTTAGACAATAGTGGAAAGGCAATCAAAACGACAAACAGTCAGCTTCAGTGTCGACAGCTTATGTAAATAGTACAATGACTAGCTATCATAACTATGCAATGTGTGACTATGTTATCTGCAAATTACATTTCAAACTGTTGTTCAAACATTTGTGTTTACATATACAAACCTGTGTATGCACCAACCTTTGTGTTGACTTTATTTACATGTTTCTCAGGACACTAAGGCATAAGCAAGGACAAGCAGGGACTAGGACGTTGAGTCTCATGCATACAGTTTATTTTGATTGTTGATTTAAAACATTGAACATTGTATTTACGGTTTTGCAACTGTTACATTTGGTTATTGGTTTTCAAACGCTTCCGCAATGTTAAACTTTGATTTTACAAATTAAGACTGAATTATGTTTAAAAGCATATAGAGGTCTTTCGTTATGTCTAATGCCTGAGATCCTAGTTTGTCACGCCCTAAACGGTATATTTCCGTTAGTTGAAATTTGGGGGTGTGACATCTAGCTTAAAATTGAGTAACCGAATAGTGAAACATATAGCAAAATCGAGTACGGAACGCGAAATCAATCAAGAATAGGCCTTTTAGATAGAAATCGGAGCGTCGGATTGCGAAACAGATCGTAAAATTGAGTCTGGAATGCGAAATCGATCAAGAATAGGTCTTTTATATCGAAATTGGGTCGTTGGATTGCGAAACGAATCACGAAACTGAGTCCAGAATGCAAAACAGACAAATTAGGTCCTCGATCGGAAAAGTCGTCTGAATATTCCTTTTCGCCGAAATATTCTTTTTCGCCTGAAAAGTCGCCGGAATTCGGCTGGAGACGGTGGCTAGCGGTGGCACAATGGTGGCACGGTGGTCTGTGAAGGTTGCGGCTCTATGGCTCGAGCCACTCACTAGCTGGTCCGGCTGGGTGAGCCGTGGTCGAACCAGTTGGTCACAAACCTTGCGATCCCGATAACGACATGCACGATCTCAGCAACGACTAGGACGCGACCAAGCCACGGGCCGCATGGTGCCCTTCTGCGTGCCATGGCCTGGGCCGCAGGGGCCGTGCATCGTGCCACAAGGGCTATTCAGCGTGCCGTAAGCTGTTTTTGAGTGCCAAAACCCATTTTTCCATACTTCTACCGAGCCAAAATCTCCATATGCTAATATTTAACATATATCTAGAGTTTGGTGAAGAAAGATCTCGATTTAGATGACTTTGAAAAATCCGCTTTTTGGAAGATTTTGCCCTTTTTATGGGTTTTCCATTTCTGATGGTTTTCAAATCTCAACCAAAGCTTAGTAACTCTTGTTTAAGCTATTTGAAGTTATTAGAATCAAAATTTGAGGTTACAACTTGCTTGATTGAAGATTTGCTTGAAAAATCCACCAAAACCCACCTTTTGAAGGTTGATTTCTTGATGCACTTTATATTGGACTTGATCACTAGTTGGGATTGCTTAGAAATGATATTTGGAATATGTTTGAAGTTCCAGAAGTGAAGAAGAAAGGCTCTGGTCGAATTTTACAAAGAAGGGTGTAGAATGTTGACTTGAAAAGTCAACAATTGTGATTTATACCAAATTGGCTTCCTTATCAAGTTTTCAACATATATTTTGGTTTAAAATATCTACAAATTTCTTAGGAAGGCCCTAATGTGAATATGGATTGGGATTTCAACCAATTTGCGAATTTCACGATCATTTGCTCGGTTTTTTCGCGCGTATTTTCGAGAATTGATACATTTAATCAACCACCATTGTTATACTCCCAATTACATCCCATTAGGAATATAATATGATTAGAAAGTTTGGGTTGTCATGAATTTGTCAATCACGCATGCCGAATCGCCTTTTCGCAAATTTTCGCGATTTTACTTATGAAACCTATGGATTCCTTAATTGAGCTATATTGTTGATATATTTTGCTTTAAGTTGTTGTATGAGTTATATTAGTTTGGTTTTAACCTTTCAATTTGGTTTTGGTTAATGAATCCCCATGGTTTTGGCATTCTCATTGCGATTGCACGTAATTCGGAAATTTTGCTTAATGTCTTCTGGAATTTGATCCTTTTTGTAATTTCTTGCATACATACACACATTCACATGTCACTACTACAAAACAAGGGATTTGCTTCCAGAATTTTGGTTGCAAAATGGTGGCAATTGCCATTTTGAGACCAAATTGCCACCAAAAAGGCGGTGGGTAAAACCCTGGTGGCAAAAGACCTATTGCTACCGTTTTGCCACCATTATATTTTTTGCCAGACCACAAAAAAAGTCACAATTGTTGCTACCATTTGGCTTGCTACCATTTTCCTACCATTTTTTTTGCTACCATTTTCCTACCATCTTGGTTGCTACCATTTTGCTACCATATTATTTTAATTATCACTAGCTACCATTTTCCCACCAATCCATATAAACCCAGCAGCATGCATCACCATTATTTTTAATACTAAAACCACCTGATCATCATTCCATTCCAATATCAAATAACCAAACACATTAAAATTCTAAACATAATATCTCAAGTAACAAAAACATATTAAACATCAAACTGAATACAAACTATCCAAACATAAAAAATCCAAAACAATCAAATAAAAACGTTCTATAGTTTATCTTCGGATCATAGTTTTTAACATGTCTTCAATTTTTGACATCCTATTGCTTATTGCATCTTTCTCCATCTTGTATTTTTCCTTTTCAGCCTCCAACTCTGCAATAATTCCATTTAATCTTTCTTTTTCTTCTTCTTTTTCCTTCACAAGCTCCTTGATAATCTCGTGTAACTTTTCATTCTACAAAACAAGCAATGAAAATTAACAAGGGATTTAGTGTTCTACCAAAAACCAAGGTTCCAAAATGAAGAACACTAATTAGCTAGAGTTAAGATAAAATATTTACTTATTGGATGACTAAGATATCATATAGGATGGACACAAACCTTACCCCTATCCGAGTTGGGATAGAGAGGGCTCATATGCCAAATAAGTTACGAGAAAGAGTTAAATTGGACAAAAAAGCGTTGGCAGGGTTAAAGCCAGCTTGATCTGTCTTAAACATACCCTGTTTCACTAACCTTTCAATAAAAATTTAGCTAAAAGATGACAGGTCAAATGGCTCGTTAATCTTTTTTATTAAAAAATTTAGCTTGTTATTTGAATAGCCCTTTTTATATAATCATAACTAAAACATTATATAAAAATGAACAAGAAGTGTTGGCACCTAGACTTAAAAATGACCTTTTTCTACCTAAATTTGTTTTGACCCGGTTATTTAGCCACTTTTTTCTACCTAAATTTGGTTGAGTATAGTTTAACAAAACCTCCTCCCTTATGAGATTCTTTTTTCATATATTAAAGCAAAGAAATCTTTTAAAGAATGTATAGAATCATTGGGTAGTATCATGGATCTCAAAGACAAGTAGATTTTATCAATACCCATTAAAAAAACTCATAGTCTCATAGTCTCATATGGAATCAAACTCAAACTTATTATTCATAAAAATAATAAAATTAACATAGGGGTCTTTCTTGAAGTGTGTTAAATCTTTTTATTTCCTCCCACCGAGTTGCTGGCTATATTGTTGCAGATCCGATTAAAGAGGCATATTGGTTAGTTACAAACTCAGATGAAAAAATGAATTCAAGTCATTTTGCTTCCATATGCATTTCCATAAAAATTGCTACTAGAACAAACACATGAGAATGAAAAGAACGAATAAAGAAGGCACCTTTCAATTATAACGTAATAACGACAAAGTGTGTATATAAGGTGCTAAGTGGGCTTGATTAAGATGAACAGTAACTAGATTAAGTGGGCACCTGTTGAATAGCTATTTGTTTTCTGTGGTTTACAAGAGATGCTCACTCTTTGACTATCAAGGTCCAAGAACAATGCATTATCAGTTTCCAAATGTTACTCTATTTAAACTTTTCAAAAAATTAAAAAAAACAATAGTCTTGAATTTGTTATTCACTAGTCACCCTGTATCATTATTAAATTTTGCAAAATGAGTTGGTTGGGTCATCAGTCAAAAGGTTTTAGGCCAAACACACAATATTTTTTGTTCTGGTCAGGATCTCTAGGGCTCTATAACTCTAAGTTAAATAGAGCACATTTTTTAGGAGTTGGTAACATATGCAAGTTGTCATTTCAAAAGTTTATTTAGCATTTAATTATGGTTTAGTTCTGCAAGTTGGTGTTCTGGAAGGAACATGTATGTACTTTAGCATTCTAAATTATGTGCCTTCGTTGGATTCTTTTGATAATCTGTTTGTTGCAGGAACCAAAAATTTGTCTTCTTTTTTTTCCTAGTAAACTAATTTTGCATTTATTTTGTTTTTGTCCATCTCTAGAGCAATAATTCATTATTTGAGACTCGTGAGCACGTTTGTTACACCAGAGATCAACTGCTGCAACTTAGGGAGGTAAGCCTTTAAAGTTCAAACAAAACTTTTAAGATTCCTATACGTGTTTTAATGTTTAAATTGGGAATTCAACATGTGTTTGTGTTGTTAATTGTTATGCATCAACAAATCAAATACCAAAATCCTATTCAAACATGTTCATAACTTGTTTTTGTTGCAAAAGAAGTTCCTTTTTAGAGCTTTTTTGTTATGATATTTAGCTATCCTCTTGGGGCTTTTAGTCTAGATTCTCATCTATTACATCAATAGCCATCTAATTACTTCATAATATGACGTAAACACACATCTCTCTAAACCAGAACATAATCAAGCAGAGGTTTCAACAAAATTACGTCATGCATGTAAGATCAAACACTCAGTAAGATAAGCATCCACAAGAACAATTTAGTTGATGATTACAAGTCAAAATTCATCAGATAAAACATTGAAATCTAAAAAAAATCCAAATTAAACGAGAAAACAAGCGATGAAGAATAAGCACTCATGACTAAAACACCTATTTTCTCATCGAACAATCAATAGCATCATCATACAAAGATTTCACTTTAACAGTCCAAATCGACAAACAAAAGTCGGTAAACAATCGAACAGATAGCAACAACGCAGGTGAGAAATCGAATGAGAAAAACAGATCAATTAGACAACTTACAGGTGCACTATTCGAAAGAGAAATCGAATGAGAAGGCGACTGATCGAACTTATGAAGACGACCGATTATCCTTATGAAGTCGACCGATTATCCTTATGAAGTCGCAGATAAGCACTGTTTTGGACCGATTATCCTTATGAAGTGAAGTCGCAGCTTGAGATGGTGAGGCGGAAAGGTGAATAGCGGGATTAGGGTTTAACTAATTTGGGGGAAAACTTCTAGGTTGCCGCCTTTATGATGGTGTGAACTATAGACCGAACTTGTTTTGTTTTTTAATTTCTCCCACCAATTTGCCACCAAAAATATATTAAGTTAAATTTTCCCACCATTTAGCTACCATATCATGAAAAATGCGCTTAATTTGTATTTGGTGTGAACTTGGTGGGTGAATCTGTTACCCGTTTATTTTGGTGGCAATTGCCTTATTTTCTAGTAGTGTGTATATACATACTCATTCATAATTACATTAATATAGTAATTAATTCTAGAATTTATAAAATTATATCGCAAAAAGGAATGAAATGTCACAGTCTCCTCCCGTTAGAGAAATTTTGTCTCGAAATTTAATTAAAGCGTGTCCAGAATTATCTGTTTATGAAAACAAGTGAGGATATTTCTCTTTCATACGATCCTCACGTTCCCGTGTGAACTCAGGCATGCGCTTAGAGTTCCATCTAATCTTCACGATAGGTATTTGACTTCGTTTTAGTTTCTTGACTTCTCGATCCATAACCTCAAACAGGTTATTCAACAAACTGGAGCTTATCTTCAACATGAACTTCTTCAAACGGAAGGATTTGTGATTCATCTGATAGACACTTTTTGAAATTGGATACATGAAATACATCATGAAAAACGTACAACGATGTTACGTCTCAAACGGTGATGAATTTTCGCAAACTTATAAAAGAAGAAAGTGTTGTAAATGTCTCACAATGATATTAAAAAAATCCAAGATTTGTTTTCATCTTGACGGGTTATTTCGGGTTAATGCTTTAAGAGTGTTTTATTATTTGAACATTCCCCTATATATATATATATATATATATATATATATATATATATAGGGGATGGTTCGAATGTTAACCATTCCTTATTGCGATAACCAAATACTTACATCTCATTACTTTGGGGCCCACATTAAAGTAATTTTAAAGGTGTAGGTTTTTTCTTACTTTTTTATTAATGTAAGTAATTTTAGGGTTTAGGTTTAGGCTTTAAGGCTTACGGGTTAGTTCGTGATAAAAGATTTGATTTTGCTATGTAACTTATGTTTTTGTAAATGATATATAATATTTGTTCTCGAAAATGTACTGTGATAACCCGGCGTAACACGCTTGGGAATAAACCTAAGTTAAAATTAGTAAACATAGATTAGGGTATTAAATTTGAAATTTACTTACAGATTTAAGTTATTATTAAATTCGAGAGATTCACTTAGAGATTTAAGTTTTTTGTTGATTTAGGGTATAGGTTTTAGGCTTTAGGCTTTAGGTTTAGTTCGTGACGAGAGATTTAATTTTGCCATGTAACTTATGATTTTGCAAATGATATATAATATCCGTTCTCGAAAGTGTACTGATATAACCCGGCACAACGTGCAGCGGAAAATAAACCTAGTTATCATTATTAGAGTACATTACCGAGATGATTACTATGATTTGATAGGATTGCACTCTTGGTTTATAGATTATATAGTAACTTACTAGGTTATTAACCCGTGTATCACACGGATTTTGATATAAAATATTAAATAGTTAGTAATGAAAATTTAGTGATTTTAAAACGATATTTTTATATAAAATGATTAAATTACATATTAATAAATTTTTTAAGTAATAAAAAAATTATTAAAAACTTTAATCATTATACAAATGATATATGACATTTTAATGTGTAATAATTAATATCTTTGAAATAACTAACATTAAAAACTTCAGTTTCTATTATATTAAAAACAAACTTTTATAAATCAATAATATAAAATATAATTTTTGTAATTATTAAAGTTCAACGGCTCAATTTAAATTAGCGTTAAACATAACGGAACAAAAATGTAACTTTTTCTATCATTTTTATTACATCAAAATTTAAATAAATTAAAAAACGTCGTTAGATGATAAAAATCCCATTGTTTAAAAACTCCTTTTATAATATATTTTATTTAAAAAAACATTTTTTTAAGATAACTTTTTTTACATAAATTTGATTTTTTGAAAATAAAATATTTCTTACTTTAAAAATTTTAATTTTAGAATTTAATTTATGCGTTACAATAAAAAGATAAATAAGATATTAGTTATTAATATTATTTAATAAGTGAAATAATTTATTTAATAAGAGAGATAATATAGTTATTTAATAAGAGAGAGAATTAAATGAAGTGATAAGGAGTTGACATGTGACAATATTAGTTTAAGAAGGTGACATGTGACATTAGTAATATAGGAGGGTGACAAGTGGCAAAATTGTTACTCTTTTATTATAAAGTATAGATTGTTACTATTATTATTATTATTATTATTTGGTTTGGATTTGATTCGTTGATTCGTTCGTCCTCGAACCAAATGACGACGACGAACATGCCATTAGGGTTCTGAATGCATCTCCCATCAACAATCAATGTTGTTTAGTCCTCTGCGAACTTCCTTTCACTGCTTTCTGTCTCTGCAACATACCTCCTCCTTCACTCGAATTCATCAGAAGACAGTCTTCAATCTCTCCTTCTCAATCGCTACTGCAACTGGTATGATGACAATACTTCTTTTGTTAAGTTTCAAATCATACATAAACCTAAAATTGATTTTGACTATGTTAATCCATCGTTAAAAATTTGTTCATATACTTTAGCCACCACTATTAGATGTAAAGTTTTATGTTTCTGTATATGCTAATTGTGATGTGATTGTTATTGTTCTAGCAAGAATGGATTCCCAATTATCTTGTGTGCTAGTACTAAGTGGTAAATCAGCAAGTGATAGGGAATTGGCAAAGTCTTTGAAGGAAAATTCGTCACTTAAACTTGCAGACGAAGTAAAACTTGCGACATTTTTGCAATCAGAGACAGGCTGGCAATCTGAGAAAGATGAGTTTGATTTCAACAAATATATGGATTCCCTTATGACTACATGCTTCGGAAGAGTTCTTCTTTGGTCTCCAAGATTACCTTCGACTCAGGACGTGGTCTCGCTGTAAGCGCAATTAGCTTTTGAGATTCGTATTGTTTCGATTATGGTTTAGTGTGACTCAAACTTTTAGTGTTTGTGCAGCAACTTTTGTGAGATTCCAGTAGGTTGTGTGTGCATTGCAGATGTTCAATTCAAAGGACGAGGTATATTATCTATGAACTATCTGAATTATTGGTTTTGGGATTGTTTATGCTTTTCTAATTTTGTTGTTAGGTAAGATTAGATCATATGTGAGCCATGCATAAATTTCTAAATATATAGACTTATAAATGGGGTTCAATATTGCAGGGCGTTCACAAAATATATGGGAATCGCCAAAGGGTAGCCTTCTTTTTTCATTTACAATACAAATGGAAGATGGTCGTGTGGTGCCTCATGTGCAGTATGTTGTGTGTCTTGCTGTGACAGAAGCAATTAAGGATATTGCTCTAAAAAATGTAAGCTTGTTTGTTTCTCCCAGATTCTTGTTTAATATTGATACTTCTTAATTGTTTTTTGTTGATAGGCATAGAATAAATTGGATCTAGATTAAAGTGGAAATAATCACTGGTCTTCTTTTTTGTAAAAATCTAGAATCAGACTTAGTATCTGTATCTTGCTATGCTATATGTTTTGTCCTTAACACTGATACATCATACTATGTATGATTGAGCTGGTGTATGGCTGTCACATTGACTTGTCTAGCATACAAGTAGGCTATATTCTCTTTTGTAGTATTGCTTCATCATTTGAATTTACTTCAAAAAGTATCGTTCCTTGGTTAATATTAATCTTACGCCTGACAAACATGTGAATCACTAACCTCCTTCGAAGAAGAGTATCAATGGTGTTATAACTTGATAAAAATTTGTTGATATGTCATGGTCTTTGGTGAACCCTAAACGACTTCATGTCTATCTGTTGGGTTAATCGAGTTGTTCACGGGTCATGTGTCAATTCGGTTCTGTAGTTCGCGGGTCAAGAGAAGAATTTATCCATGTGTAAAATGGTTATTTTGACTGATCTTGGATGTGGGAAATTTGGTGTGTGGGAACATGTGGTAACTTTGTGCATGGTTTTCAATTATGGACCCACGATGTCCATATTTACATAATTTCTAGTTGTGTGGGAACATGTGGTAACTTTGTGTATGTACTCCTTTTAATTCAGTTAATAGAAAATACACAGTGGTGTACGTGAGTGTGTATCATTAGGGGCCTGAACCATCATTCTAGTAGGCCTTCACTGTGATTTTATAACCTTGATCATTAACATCGAGAAGTCAATCTTTATCACGAATCAACATTTCCTCATATGTGCTTGATGCAAATTTTTAGTTAATTTTTGTTTTGTATTGTTTCTTTCAGGGCATTCCGCCTCTGGATGTTAGAATAAAATGGCCAAATGATCTTTACTTGGAGAGCCTTAAAGTGGGAGGAATTTTGTGTACATCAACATATAAATCTAAGAAGTTCAATGTTAGTGTTGGTAATCACTTCAGCTGATATTTTGTGCTTACACTTTGCAATTAACGACTGAGATGCAAAAACTTCCATTTTTCTTCTTAATTCATCTTTCCATGGTACTTTTCTTTTCAAAGATATGTTAGAAAATTGCTTCAGTTGTAAAAATTGCTAGGCACCAGTTGGGCAGTGGGTCTTGAGTCCTGACTAGGGATTAATCGAGATTAATTAAGATTTATCATATTGGAATTTTATATGTAATTTTATGTATAATTTGCAAAATAAGGATAAATTTTCAAAGACTTAAAAAATTTGACCAATTTTAATCGAGAAGACCCAAAAAAGTCACTAAAACCAAAAAGATTGTTAAAACCATAAAAAAAAATCAAACTTTGACCAATTCGGCTGATTTTTGTTTTTGCTTGACTGGGCGATTACTAATTGATTGCATATTAGTGCCTGGATCTAACTTTACAACACTGTTCAGGAGTTCAAGATATATGGTACATATCCAATTAAGTGAATCCTATTGGATTGGTTCTTAAAATATGTATCTGAATTATATCAACATTTTAAAACAAGCCAACTAAATTACAATTAACTTGGATCAACAACAACAACACATACCCAGTATAATCCCACTATAATTAACTTGGATCATTTTTTACAATCGGTTTATTCTGTTTCATGAGTATATTACTCAAGAGTCAAGTGCTAGACAAAAACATGCATCATCAATAATTATTCTAGAGTATTTTCTAGTTTATATTAGCAAACTAATAACAATATTGGACATTAAGATTTAATTAAAGGGTTTGATTTCGGATGACAACATGCTTCGCTGTAAAATTATTTAGAGTACACAATTTCTTCAATTACTAGAGTATGAATGCTGTGAAAATGTGGTAGGAATTACCTGCATTGCAAACAAGTAATTTGGCAGTTATCTGAAATTCACTTTTTAACCATTGATTTCATTGCCCCCAAAAGGGGGTGTCTCAGTGGTTAAGGCAACAGCCCCTCACGAAAATGGTGAGGGTTCATTCCCCACAAGCCCACCTTGATGTCTTTAAAAAAACATTGATTTCATCAAGACTTGGCACCTTTATAAAAAAAGGCGTTGATTTCATTGAGAGGATGGCTTTAAAATTATAGGGTAAATTCTAAGAAAAGTGGGAAACATTGGGTAAATTTTTGGAGAAGTCCAGACTTGGTATGAGGAGTACCAATTCCCTATGAATGAATAAAGAAGTTATTACTATTAATTACTGGTCTATATTTCATTGTTATTGTATGGTAATAAACTAAAGGAGATAAAGGGTATATATAATCATATTTAACACAGTAGTTATTTATCAGAAAAATACACAAAAATTGCATACCCATTTACTACCTCTGGATAATACCATAGTGAAGTTTAATATGTAATATGTTCAGAACATAATCTCTGCTGGTGGAGTAATCCCTGACCATGGTGGCTGGAAATTTGTTGTGTATTGTTTACATATAATACTAATGTTCATCTGTTGGTATGAATTTGAATTTCTGAAATTAAGACGGGGATTATGATAGCTTTTTTTGATTTTGTTTTATGTTTTCTAAATGTAGGAGTAGGCTTAAATGTTGATAATGATAAGCCAACAACATCCTTGAATGCGGCCCTGCAGAAGTTGACTAGTGGTTACCAACTACGTAGAGAAGAAATTACTTCAGCCTTCTTTAATAAATTCGAGCATCTCTTCCACATTTTAATTAACCAAAGTGAGTAGTAATTTGCTAATTTTATACACACTTTCGAGTATCAAATTTGCTCTCTCCTATTTACTAAAACATAAAAGCTGGATCTTACTTGATTGAAAATGATTTTGTTTAAATGATATATTTTTCTTATGGACTGACTTAAATGGTTATCAGTCCTAGTAATTCCATGTGCCAAACCCAAAACTGAGAGAAAAGGAAGTTGTGTATTCTTTAAGTCATCTTGTATATGAATTTCATAAAATATGCCTTTCTGATTCTTGTTTTGCTTTTCTTTTCGAGTATTAGTTTTGATAACTAATCTTGTTAGGTATGGAAACATGTAACTACTTTTTCTTATGGTTATTCTTTTGAGTTCTTTTTTTTTTGTTTTAGGTCCAAAATATTAACACTACCCTAATCTCCCTGGAAAAATTGGACATGTTTAACTATCGTTGTTTCATATGCTTTTTGGTGAATCACATGAGTTTTTTACAATTTTATCGTCTTATTTTTATTTTTTTAAATGCTATAGACGGTCTGAAAAAGGCAATGGCTGTCAAGCTAGGGGTTAGAAACCAAATGGCATTAAATTCTTTTAAAGTGGAATATTATATTTCTGTCAAAACTTATACATGCTGGGTTATTTTACACAGTCTTCCTAAGGAAAATCTAAGCGTTTTCACTTTCCTGGTAAAGTAGAAAGGTGTAACTCAAGGCTTCTCTTCCTTATAAAATGCAGGTTTCCAACCCCTTGAGGAGCTGTATTATAAGACATGGCTACATAGGTACTACTGCAACATAATCATAATTATTATTAGTACGTCATTTGGTATTTATGTTATACAATATTTTATTTGAAATGAGGTAGTATTTACATGCTTACGCTCCACAAAATCCATTTAAGATTTGGAAACACTAAGATTAAATGCATGCTATTAAAAGTTGTCATTTACCAAACTGATTGTTGGCTTTTTTAAAGAAGATTCAAGAGAGAAAGTTAGAGATAGCAGAGATAAGGATGCTAAGATAGTTGTGGGGGTACACAAAGCTTGACCGGATAAGGAACGAATTTTTTTGGGAAAAATTAGGTGTGCTGTGCATCTCAAACAAATTAAGAGATGGAAGATTGAGATGGTTCGGGTATGTGCGGAGAAGACAAACGACGACACCTGTACGGAGAGTGAAGACTCTCATAATGGAGGGGAAAGGCAGACCATTGTTAACATGAGTTGAGTAGATTAGACATGAATTACTAAATTTTCACATATTTGAGGACATGATCAGTGATAGGAGTTCTTCTAGACATAGGATAAAGGTTAGAGATTTTTAGAGCTTGAGGATAAAGGTTATAGATTTTTAGAGCTTGAGGATAAATGTTAGGATAAAGTGTGATCTCAATATCGGATATACCCTGTTTTAAATGCAACACTTGTTCAATATGTATTCTATTTGCTCCGATTGCGTTGTGTAATTAGCAATCTTACATGGTGCTCTTCTTTCTCTGTTTTATGCTGTGTTCTATTATTTTAGTTTGATGCTATCACGTGTTTCTCTACTTGCGTTTTATTGTTTGTATGTATGTTTATGCTTATGCTTATGTGTATGTGAAAAAAATAGGTAAAGTGCATACATATAATAAATAAATAAAACTATGTGGCATATCTAAGCTAGGGGTTTTTCAAAAAGTAGCATTTTTATTCCATTGAAATAAAGGTAAGATTTGCGAACCCCCCCCCACCCCAAAAAAAAAAAAAAAAAAAAAAAAACAACCTCTAAGACCCTACTGATTGGTTGGACTTTAATGTGTATGTTTGTTTGCTAATTTATAACTACAAGTTTGAACATCAAAGTGAAAAGTCATGGACCTTGACAATATTATTGATTTATTTGGGTTTCGTCGTTGGTTTTAATCTGTGCAGTGGGCAAAGGATTGTCGTCCAAGATCAAGATAGGCTGATGGAGCATGTAGTTACTGTTCAGGTGAGACAGACCTGTCTATTTTTTTTGTGGGTATCCTTGTTGATTAGATGACCAAGAATTATTAGTCACATGCCTTTAATTTTTCATCACCTATTTACATGCAACTTGTATTCAGTTACATCCATATCCAGTAAATCACACTCATACACCATAGCAAAACTATTGGTAGGGTTTGTGGAGGGTGGGATGTAGGCAAACCTTACCTCTATCGTTGTGAAAAAAGAGACAGCTCTTAAAGAGATCGCAACTCCAAAGCAAACAACATTACAAACATAAAGTTTTTAAGCATATAGGAATAGAAAGCTACCAATAACAAAAGAAACGGTGAATGATAAGTTGTGAAATATATGTTATCAAAAAACAACACGTAGACATAAAGTATAGTAAGTGAGCATTTTGATTTTGGGTCATGACTTGGTTAATTGTGCCACAAATTGCACACAATCTCACCCTCATCCCTGAATTTTGCAAGATATAAAAAAGTAATATTTGTATGTTTATATTTCCACCTCGATATTCTACTTGCTATTTTACAGAAGTGTGATTATTAATGAAATGTCCAAAATACCTTTCCACGATGACAAGATTGATATTTTTAAAATACCCTTCTACTAGTACTCAATTAGTGAAAAGTAATACATCATATGACGCATTTTCTAGGTGCATGCATAAGATTGAAAGACGAGATAATTGGATAAACTGAAGTCATTTATTGGTGCTTTGTAATTTGTATTCACATACTTTTGTAGTTTGGAGATGCCAACATGAAGTTGTAACAGTCTCACTTTTTAAATTGCAGGGGTTAACGTCTTCTGGATATTTATTGGCCATCGCTGATGATGGTGAGATCTACGAGCTTCATCCAGATGGCAATAGGTACTCCCTCTTATTCATAAGACTGTACAAATTTGACTTGATAACCATGGATTAGCTGTTAGATATATAAAAAAACAAAAATCAAAATGATCTATTAATGACACTTTCAAAACATGAAAATGACAAAGGTTAAGCATATAGTTACCAAAGAATTGTGGGTTTCTTTATGTCAAGTGTTTATTAGCAACCAAAAATTTTTGTAGGATATGCATGTAGATTAATTTGGAAATGGCAATATTAGTCAATAATAGTGGTAAAAATTTGAAACTTCAGCGAGTTATATATATATATAGGGATTCATTCTAATAAGAACCAACAAGTTGTAAATAACTAAAAGAACCACATTTATAGCCACAAGATTTAAGAGCATAAAAGTAATTTCCCATGAAAATAGGAGAAATTACTTTTATGCCCTTCAAACTTATGGCTAGAAATGGTTCTTTTAGTTCTTAACTAACATTGGTTCTCATTTAAACATCCCCCTATATATATATACCAGACCCTACTTTAAGTGGGATTTTTTACTGGGTACGCTTGTTGTGTGTGTATATATATATATATATATATAGGGTGTGGTTCCTTTGTAAGTGGGCCCTACATTAATTAAAAAGAAGAAAAAACCTACACCTTTAGATTTATTTTAATGTGGGCCTCAAAGTATTAAGATGTAGTTATTCGGTTAACGCAATAAGGGTTAATTTTTGATCATCTCCTTATATATATATAGACACACACACACATACACACATATACACTAGGTTACTACCCTGTGTATTACACGGGATGAATAAAAAAATATAATAAATAATTATCAATAAAAATTTAAGGGAAACAATATAAGACAATTTTTTAATATAAAATAATTATATATTTTTTTTAAACATATAGTTTTTTCAAATTTTGTTTCTTTAAATTTTTGTTTTAATTTCTTTTTGAAAATTCAATATTTTATAATAATTTGTTTTTTAAAAAAAAAAAAGTTTGTTTTTTGGTATTAATATATTTTTAATGTATTAAAAAATCTTTTTTTCTTAATTCAAAACATGTATTTAATAGGAGAGAGAAGAGGGAAAACAAAATTGAGGTGCTCTAAGAACATGACAAGTGTCCCTAGAAACCTTTATTTATTAGAATAGTTAGATATATATATATATATATATATATAAATGGATTGAATCTTATGAAAACTCAATCTTAGAGAGAACCCTTAAACCCTATGTGAGCCATTGATTTGGAATCTTGAAAATAAATATGTGGTCCAAATAAAACCTGAATAAAAAATTGGGTTTTTGAATAAACAAATAATTTTAAAAAATTACTTATAAAAATTCCGATCTGATTAATCCCGATAAATATTGATTAATCCCTTGTCCCTACCTCACCGCTCGACTAACGCCTGTTGATTTCTACAACCATGGTCACTATGGATGTGGTTAACGTGACAACAATACCACTACTCTTTTATTTCAAACTTGCTATCAAGTCAATTTCCTTTTTTTGCCATTTAAATCGCCTCATTAGTATTGAAATTTTTTTTGTACAGTTTTGACTTTTTTAAAGGACTGGTGAGGAGGAAACTAACGTGAGACGCTCGGATGATCTCTTCTTTTGTGTAGCTGCAAATGCTTCCTCAACAGGTAATGCTTGTAAATGGAAAGAGCAGCTGTGCTGCATGAATATTAGGGGTGTGTTGCTTGTTTTTAACAAAACTTTTTTATAAACGTACAATACTTGCCATGGTATTCATAGTTTGCTTCTAGTTGACACAAAGTATGTTCGCGCTTGAAGCATTGATACAGGACATTGAAATTAGGTTTGTTCACATCTCTAGTAAATTCTGATTAGAAATATTTCTTAAATAACCCTAATATAATAAAATTTAATAAATCCTGATTAGTTGGTCCTGGTGCCAATTGTTCCTCAGTTTACATCGTCGGTTATACCTTGTTTGGATGTCTTTTATCTACCCTCATTTCAGTTTCTTGAACATTTGTCAAAACATGTACAGGTTTAAATTAATAAATCTCCAGATTAAAACTTTAGAAAACTACAAAAAGAAGAGAAACAATATACTCATTTCATGTTTGTTATTACATGATCAATCAACAACTAACAAAACCAAATATAAATCCAAACATTACGTAAAAGAAACAATCTATTACACTTGTATGCATGCAAGTATCCTAGCTTGTTGGTTTTAGGCCATAAGAAAGCAGATACCATGAGGCAAGGGTTGAACAAGTTGTAATTGACACTTAACTGACACCAAAAAATAAAAATTAAAAAAATAAATAAAAAATAAGAGAGAAGAAATGAAAAGGTGAGTGTTTGAGAATGGAAATCAAGAAAGTAGATAGGAGAAGAGATTGTAAACTATGACAACTATGACTATGAAGATGATCTGATCAGCTATGGAGATGCCCTCACTTTTATCAACTGCATCATTTAGATTTGCAGGTGAGCACTTGAATTCAATGGAGTATGCTCCTTTATCTTCTTCCTCTTTGATATCTGGTTCTATGTTTATCTCCCCAAATGCAGATCTGAACTCTCCATAGCTCCATTCCTTCACTCAAACTTGTTAGTACCCATAAAACACCAAATGTCCACGAGCTACTAATGTAACGGGTCAAACAAGTAAAACAAGAAACAGTTGGCAGATCAAACAAGTAGATTAAGAAAAACTTGTCTATCGTTGTATGATTTTGTCTCTGTTTTTAGGAAAAACTTGTCTATCGTTGTATGATTTTGTCTCTATTTTTAGAAAAAAGAGAGTCTGCTCTCAGAAAGACCTTGTCTCAAAAACAAATAGATACATAGAAGACAAACAAAAGTAAATATAAGATATAACAATGTAGTCTAATCGGTCATAGGCAACGGTTAATCAGTAACCAATTATGATTTCACAATATTGATGGTAAATCAAACTAGTTGGTCAAATGTTGATTTTTTTTAGTCTCGATTAATAATCTTTGATAGACTGATCCTTAGTTGGTTCCCCACCGCTTGATTGGTGCCTTAACATTGGACTTATTTGGACACATTTGCGGACCCGGAATTTTTTTTCATGGGGGCGAAAATTTTGAAGATCGTTTAATGATCACTATATATTAGATTTTTTCTCTTTTGTTCAAGTCGGATTGGGCCGAATCAGGTCGGGTTATGTTAGGAAAAAAGACAATCAAACTAACTTTCATATATAAAAACATAATAAAAATACAACACTTCTAAAGTTGTTCTCTACGACGTTTTATTTTCAGAAATATATCCAAAACAACATCTATGGAGACTTTTTAAGTAACTTTTCTCAAAAAAACAAGAAAAACTATCACTTAAATTATCATCATAATTCCGATTATGCAAATTTAAGGTGGGCGATTGCAAAATATGAAGGGGGTCGGTCAGGATTTATACATATATATACTACTAGAAAAATAAAATTTCAATGAGGGCGGCTGCTCCCAAGCTCCAAGGTGGGTACGCCAATGTTTGGACATGCAAAGAAAAAGCCATCGATACAAAAGAAATGGTGGCAAGAATTACCTCAACTTGTTCTCCAACTGTGAAGACAATGGTATTAGGGTTGGTGCGGAATGAGAATGGCCCTTCTTCAGACAAGAGACGAAATTCACCGAATTCGGTTGGGATATGAAGGCCGAGAGCGAAAGCAGCCGAATCTCGTTTAGAACCGTCCAATGCACGTGGAGTCTGAGATGATCGTGGGGTGTGTGGTTGAAGAGACGAGTTGCTATGCTTGAAAATCGTCATTCTTGTTTCGTTTTCCTTTATTTTCTTTCGAGGTTGTTTACCTCCATTGCTTCCCATAATCTTGCTCACCTCTTTGGCGATCACTTCAAGCTTGTTGGCAAGATTATCCATTTTTTGCCTGCAAATCAACATTTCTGTTTCATGAACATAGGAATCATGTTTGCAGGTTTAATTATGGATCCAAATGACTAGAGATCATGATTTCCATCCATTTATAGTCTAGTTACTTGATTATAAAATCATGACTTATAAACCCATATGGCTAAATATCCATATAGTGTACCTATCATATGTAAGGGATATGTATTTTTAATAGAGTTTGGTCTATTGTATTACCCGAGTTTTGTGGTGAGATTTCAACAATCTCAATTGTTTGATGTTTTAGGTCAAACTTATACTCAAAACCATCCTAGAGATTTCAGCCATCTCAATTTCTTTTAATATATTTTTGTATTTGTTACTTTGTTTTTTCGTTTTATACAGACAAAGTCTATGTATTAGAAGTAACTTTTAAAACTTTAAATGTGTAATTTTTTTACCAAGGTGCCATTTTAACACTATCAAGTTTTTAGACTTTAGAGTTTCTTAGGGTTTTATAGCTAAAAATATCAAAATTATTATGTTTTACTCTTAAACTTTTGTTTTTTTTAATATAAACCTTTGATTTTTAATGTTTAGATTTTATTCTTTAACTTAATTTGAAGCTTTCACTCATACATTGATTGTTGTATGATGGTGACGGGTAAAAATAGTAAAATACTAATAGCTTTGATATATAAGATATTCAATTTCCATCATATTATAAAACAGATTCATATGCAATTCATTCATAATCAAAATAGCATTATACAAACGAACAATATGATTTAAAATCGCATTAATAAATTCAAACTTCTAAATGATTTTAAATTAAATAACATCAATAACAAATTAAGTTGGAGAATAATTTTTTTTATAAAAAATATATATTTTCATATATACACACACCAAAAGAGACATTGTAATTTATGCATTAAAAACTTGTGTTTTGAAACGGTGACGATCAAACATACCTAAACATGTGAAAATTCTGGTCACTCTTAACCTCTCTTCGTCGTTCCGCCATTGTCATAGCAGATCTAGACCACGCAAACTCCTCCCTATCGCCATCCCGGCTCCACCTCTCCGCCAACAACCCGAAACAAAACTCCGCCTCGGTAAACGCCGCGTGTAGCTCCTCGGGTGGTATCCCGTGCCCGGTAACCCGAAACACACCAAACTTGACCGCGCTATCCAACATCTGCTGGACCGCCTTCTTGTCCTTGGATCTGATCAATCCGTATTCAACTTCTGCAATGCGAGGTCTGGTCATGTCGTCGGGCAGATCAAATTCGGGGATGTTCTTCAATTTGTCGACGTGATTGTTGAAAGGGGGGTTGGAGATCCGGGAATTGGGCATCGGAGATGGAGGTTGCGCCGGTGATGATGACGACAGGCGACTCCTAATTCGGGCGATGGCCATAATTGGATGTTTGTTATGACGAATGGGGGATCAAATGGGAGAAATATAGTAATTGCATGGCGTGTTTTGTGGTGTGTCGGGGTGGCTGGCACGTCTCCATGCATTGGTGACTTGTACCTTTGGATGGATCGGGTACTTGTACTTTTATAATCTAGCATAACTTTGGATTTTTTTTTCTTGAATAGCAAAGTTTTCTACTTTTTGACTAGAATCCTTAATCTAATTTAGAAAGAAACACCTTAATACATCTTTTATTTAAAGACAAAAACCAATGTTTGGGCTCTTTATTAGTCTGCATTTGAATCAGTTGAATCGGATTTAAAAACCGGATGATGTTATAAACATTATATATATCTATATATACACACACACACAATAGTGAGATGCTCGCGCGATGCGGCTGAAAACAAAACAATTAGGTTGCCGATTTTGACTCGTAAAAAGCTTAAAGCCTTAAACTGTCACACCCTGGGCTCTCGACGGCCTCGGCACTGCGACCCAAATTGGTTTCATTGATAATACAGTCTCGGTCAGAGTTTATTACTCTTTTTCATATGTTTTAAGCGGAAGCGTTATTTCATGAATTCATAACTTTACGCAGCGAAAATCGTTATTTTTCAAACTTCATTAATAATTCACATGCATAGATGTGAAAACTATATTTCATTGTTTCTTAATGATTCATACGTGTGGGTATGAAAAACCATATTTTCATTGTTTGTTAATAATTTTTCAAAATAACTTTTCAGGATTTCATAAAATTTCATACGCATAGATATGAACACCATCATTTCATATTATTGTAAACCGGATCTTCACAAACACATAATTTCAAATTATTTTATAATATCCGGTTTATACATGACTTGGAGGCATAGCTCCAATAGCTCTATGGTCTCATCACAAGATCTTATTCAAGGCATCATAGGCCAAGAATCTCTAATCTTGCTTCTTGTTTATATTTCATTATTACTTGAAAAGTTTTTGAAAATAAAACGTCAACATAATGTTGGTGACTAACAATAACAGACTCGATATGTAAGCATATCATGTTCGGTCCTTTAACCATAATTATTAATGGCAATACTAAACATTTAGCATGTTATTTCACTGATCGATACAACCACTGCATACCCTGGCTTTTACTGTCATTGGTTAGGAACAACAGCGGCGTGCGTTTACAATTGTTCCCTCTAGCCCACAGCACGTCACTGGTTAGGTTGCATGCAGAGTGCGTCTTATGTATAACCTTCCAGCCCACGTTACCAGCCACATATGGGAATTTCACCCATAACGGATACAATTTGCAAATTGTACGTATACTAATGGCCTAAATGTTGGTCTCATAATATCTATTTATGCGTCAAAGTTTAAACATACCATGCAAATAAAAATTCATTTATAAGTTTAAAAACAAGTTAGATGTATTCACCTAGAATTTTGGTTGGCTGGGTGACAGCTTAGAACTTCTTAATATAACTTTGCGCACCGTTTCCGCTTAATATATCTTTATAACTATCTCAAAGGAATGATTCCAAATGTTTATTTTTCTGCTCCTAAAATAGATCATAAATTCAACATAATATTTGTATACATAGGGTCGGATCTTAACCCTAACACTATAATTAAACTTAAACTTAAAATCAAAATACGTACCTAATCAAGTCGACTTCTTAATTTTTTGAAATCGAATGCCTCATTTTCTGGTTAGCCGTTTGTTCTTGATGTTCTAACTTTTATTTTTTGTTCCTATCTATTTGAAGCAAATTATCTTCATAAATATATATATATATATATATATATATGTATTTATGTTAACCGACTTATGTTGAATTTGTGAAATCTTCACTTTCAATATTACATATATTGCATTGTCATACATACACTATTACATGTGCACTTCTGTTCTTTTTCTTTTCTTTTTTTTAAATAATAATAATTTCTATATTTTTATAATTAAATTTGCTCAATTTTTGTTTTTCTGATATAACTTTTAAAATATCATGTTTTATAAAATTATAAATATGGTTAGAACCTACTCATTTTTATCTATGTTTCGACCTAAGTTTCGTTAAAAACGGATCAAGATCAAATATAATATATTTTATTATTATTATTATTATTATTATTATTATTATTATTATTATTATTATTATTATTATTATTATTATTATTATTTAACCGACTCTTGACTAAACTTAATGATTGTTTAGACATCAGTTTATTTCTAATAATTGTTTTATCCTACGGATTCATATAAATGAACGCTAAAAATTATTAACGTTAATTTCTACTTTTATACTCTCGAATAATCATATTTATAAAATAAACTATTTTATTTATTAAACGAGACCTTATGATTCAATCGACCGTTTCTATTATTGTATTTTAAAGTAATAATATTTTAGTTATAAACGAGAGTATTTTATTTATTTTTCTCAAAACGGGATGTTACATAAACCACCTGATTTTAACTAAAAAAGTTATTATGATAAAATTCATAATTAAAAATGTGAAATAGGATATGACAAAAGTGTGAAGAAGTGATTTATTTGATTTGAGATTATTTTTTATAGTTATTATATGACACTTTATTTTTTAAATATATCAATATGTGACAAACTAAAAAGTAAAAGAAACATTTAGAAACTAATATACTAATATTTCTAGATCAATTATAACCGGTGTTGTAAAATTGGTCTAGACGACTGACTAATCAATGCTAAAGCCATGTGTTATGCATCACACTCCCTCACTTCACATAGGCGCCACATAATCAACCAACACCATCACCTCCTTATCACTCTACATCATATTTTCCTATGTTATTCATCACTTTCCCATCACTCCACGTTATCAACACCTTTTTCAATATTTTATTATTTGAATTTTATTTTTTTTAATTAAAAATGAAATTTAAAAAAGACATAATATAATTACAAAAATATAAAATTACAATTTCATTTTTTGTAATCATATTATGTCTTTTTTAAATTTCATTTTTAATTAAAAAAATAAAATTCAAATAATAAAATATTGAAAAAGGTGGTGATGACTTGGAGTGATGGATAACATAGGAAAAGATGATATGGAGTGATAAGGAGGTGATGGTGTTGGTTGATTATGTGACGCCTACGTGGAGTGAGGGGTGTGATGCATAACACATGGCCTAATAACCAAAAAAATTCTGAAGCATAAGGCCAGAAAAAAAAAAAATTAGAGGCCCTCTTCAATCTAATAAACATTGATGTTGTATACTTTTTATATATTTTTTTATATATAATATATAAAAAATAAATTTCAGGCCCTTAAAATGTTAGAGGCATGAGACGGTTACTCACTTCACCCCTGCCTTGAGTCGGCCCTGCATATCACAAGTGTCGAATATGAGACATGTGATGTTAATATAACATAGAGTTAAAAGAAAACAAGTGCTATTGTTTAATTTTCACCTTCAAAAACATAAAACCTGGTTCTTTCTTCCATATAAAATTGGACAAGACCAGCCGGTCAAATTGAACACTGGTTTGATTAGTCTTGTTGAACCCTTGTTCAAGTGAGTGGAGGGAGACAAACGTCGTCAAACAAGAAAATCAGAATGGTTGAACTAAATTCTATTTTTTAAATATTAAAATATATATATATATATATATATATATATATATATATAGGGAAGTGATCAAATGATAACCCATTGATAAAGCAATAACCCATTAACTCAAATCTAATGGCTAGTCAAAAAGTTAAGTGTCTAGGATTGTGCCATGTGTCATCTTTCACATTAAAAGACAGAAGTGTAGTTTAGTCATTTGCACCATACTAAAAAGCTGGAATTAATTTGGTGGTGACATGTGTCACCTTCTAATATATTTTAATATATCTAATTTTTTATTTAAAGTTAAGTGTCTAGGATTGTGCCATGTGTCATCTTTCACATTAAAAGACAGAAGGGTAGTTTAGTCATTTGCACCATACTAAAAAGCTGGAATTAATTTGGTGGTGACATGCGTCACCTTCTAATATATTTTAATATATCTAATTTTTTATTTAAAGTTTACCCCCTCTTTTTTTATACGTTCGTAACTTTTTTATACTATAATATTTTTTTACTCGTCTTATTTTTCTCTTTAATTCCGTTATAGTCTTGACTAGGTTTTTTTATTTTTTTTTTGGATGTTCGTATTTACACCAATGTAACGAGTTGTATCGAACATCCAAAAAAAATAAAAAAAACCTAGTCAAGACTATAACGGAATTAAAGAGAAAAATAAGACGAGTAAAAAAATATTATAGTATAAAAAAGTTATGAACGTATAAAAAAAGAGGGGGTAAACTTTAAATAAAAAATTAGATATATTAAAATATATTAGAAGGTGACACATGTCACCACCAAATTAATTCCAGCTTTTTAGTATGGTGCAAATGACTAAACTACCCTTCTGTCTTTTAATGTGAAAGATGACACATGGCACAATCCTAGACACTTAACTTTTTGACTAGCCATTAGATTTGAGTTAATGGGTTATTGCTCTATCCATGGGTTATCATTTGAGCACAATCCTATATATATATATAGGGGTTGGATCCACTAAGAAGGGATTTTTGCCTAAGAAGAGTAAGAAGCAATAGAAATTTGACACGTGTCATCATAAAACAGTAATACAGTACAAAAAACGAAATACAGTACAAAAAGAAACAAAATCCAGTACAAAAAATCAAAAATCCAGCACAAAAAATCAAAAATCTAGTACAAAAAAAATCCAGTACAAAAAAAATAAAATATAGTACAAACACCAAAAATCTTATACAAAAAACCACAAAAATCGAGTATAAAAAAATATATAACAAATCTAGTACAAAAAAAATAAAAATGTAGTATAAAAAATAAGATTTTATAATAAAATTATATGACACGTGTCAAATTCTTATTAGTTCTCACTCTTCTTACACAAAAAGCTCTTCTTATTTGATCCTTCCCCTATATATATATATATATATATAGGGAAAAGATAAAATGAAACCACATCTCAATGAGAAAACCGCGAAAACCATGCAAAAATCATGTAAAAACAACGTTTTTTTTGAATTTTTTTTACAGGTTTGTTACGCTATTGGACACATTTTTATAAAAAAATCAAAAAAACGCAGACCAAATATTTTTTAAAAAAAAATTTTATAAACCCACGTAAAACCTACGTAACAAAACGTAAAAAAATTTTTTTTTACGTAGGTTTTACGTGGGTTTATAAAATATTTTTTTTTAAAATATTTGGTTGGCGTTTTTTTGATTTTTTTTATAAAAATGTGTCCAATAGTGTAACAAACCTGTAAAAAAAATTCAAAAAATAAAAACGTTGTTTTTACGTGTTTTTTGCATGGTTTTCGCGGTTTTCTCATTGAGATGTGGTTTTCATTTTAACCATACCCTATATATACACGGAGATGATCAAAAATTAACCATTTCTTATTGCCTTAACCAAATAAGTACATCTTATTACTTTGGGCCCATATTAAAGTAAATCTAAAGTTGTAGGTTTTTTCTTCTTTTTTAATTTAATGTATGGCCCACTTACATTAATAAAAAATAAGAAAAAAACCTAAAGTTTTAAATTTACTTTAATGTGAGCTCCAAAGTAATGAGATGTAGTTATTCGGTTAACGCAATAAACATGGGTTAACAAAGGAACCACACCCTATATATATAGAGAGAGAAAAAGGATTGTAAATGAATAATAACTCATTCTTAAAGCATTAACCTGATATAACCTGTCAAGATAAAGCCAAAATTTTGATTTTTTTAACATTATTGTAAAACATGTACAACACTTTCTTCTTTTATGAGTTTGCAAAAATTCATCACCGTTTGATACGTAACATCGTTGTAAGTTTTAGGCCTAAAACAGTTACAATGTTGTAAGTAAAAAACTTACAACGATGTTATCTATCAAACGGTGATGATTTTTCGCAAACTCATAAAAGAAGAAAGTGTTGTACATATCTTACAATGATGTTAAAAAACATACAAGAGTTGGCTTCATCTTGACGGGTTATTTCGGATTAATGATTTAAGAATGAATTATTATTTGAACACTTTCCTATATATGTGTGTATATATATATATATATATATATTATTTGAAAACTTCCCTATATATATAGGGGAAGGTTCCACTAAAAAGTCTTTTTTGCCTAAGAAAGCTAAGAATGATTTTAAAAAACTTGAAAACTGATCCAAACAAACTCTGATTGAATTCATTTTTGCATCATTGGAGCCGACTTGTAATTCACTAAAACCTAAACCTCAAATCATAAACAATAAACCTTAATAATAAAACCAAAATTATAAAAAAAAAACCCTAAACCTAAAGATAAAACCAAAAAGCTAAAAAAATGCCCTAAAATCCAAACTCTAAAACTAGTTGTTAAAGCTTAAACCAAAAGGCAAATATTGTAGGGTTCGATGAAACTGTTCCAATGCCATCGAAATGAGTTCAATCGGCGTTCGTTTAGGTCGGGTTTAGAGATTTTAAAAATCTTTTTTAGCCATCTTAGGAAAAATAAATTTTTTATTTGATCCTTGACCTATATATATATATATATATATATATATATGTAGGGATGTGAAAACCTGATATTTGAGAGAAACCTTTAAACCCGTGAGCCATTGATTTGGAATCTTAAAAATAAATATGTGGTCCAAATTAAACCTGAATAAAAAATTGGGTTTTGAATAAGCAAATCATTTTTAATGTGGGTTAATGTGGATCACATATTTATTTTCAAGATTTCAAATCAATGGCTCACCTAAGGTTTAAGGGTTTTCTCTCTAAGGTCTGGTATATATACATATATATATATACTATTTATTTTATTATTTGGTTTCAAAATCCAATCAATCTAACCGATAAACTGAAGAAAGAATACGAAAACATTGCATTATCCGATGCGATGTTAGAAACATTTAAAGTAACTAAAAGATAAGGAAGAAAAGGTTGGTTAGTCCCACCAAGACCCTAGCTTATTTTTCTGATGATGATGATGTTTTGCGAGAAATTCTTTTAAGTAAAGTTTATCTTCATCTTACTTTCAGACCATACTGATTAGTGAGATCTTACTGGCATATTGTTTATTTGTTTGTTTATTAGCGAATCATCATCATCTTACTTAGTATATTATATCATTAACAAAGTTAAGATACGATATGATGAGGGTAAGATATACATAATTTTGCCTCTACCCCCTAATAATAAAGAGGTTATTTCTAATGAGACTATTGGCTCAAAATGTCTAATTATGCAACAAACCCAACTTTTTTAACGTTATTTTCACAAAAAACAAGTAAAATAATGTTAAATTTGATGTAATTTTACTTTTGTCCATCGAGTATTCAAACACATATACATTATATGTGCGTCGCAAACATGTGTCATTTATAACTAAATACCTCAAAATATAGGAATAATTGCATATACTCCATATTTACAACTCTAATTACATATATACCACGTCAAATTACATATATTCCATTCTTTTATAATTTCCCTTCTTAAATATGGGGATATATGTAATTTAAAGGGTTAGATATGGGGATATATATAATTTTTTTTCTAAGTCAGATATATATGTAATTTGTGAAGTTTTTAGTGGAAAATATGTAACCGCCCCAAAAATGTATATCGTAAATGACTCAAAGTCAGTAAATCACATTTATAACTAAATATGTAGAATATACTAGTGATTAACTTAGGTGGTGTTTGTTTTTTTGTTTTTAAAAAACGTTTCCTGGCCTCTTATGTCTACATCGCATAGACCACGGGCAGATGTTGGCTGATAAAGCCTGTTTGTTTTTTAGAAGACATTTATTAAAAAATGTCCACATGTCCTCTTTTTGGGCCATACTTGAACCAAGCTCTTTAGAACTCTTCCCGTCGTATTTAGTCTAAAAAGTTTCTTTTGCTCCTTCCTTCCGCATTCTCCACCAGCAACCCTCCACCAACGCCTTCTCCTCCTCCACCGCCGCTCTCTCCAGAGTTATCTCCTCCTCCAACGTTGTCTCCTCCTCCACTGCCACTCTCTCCGGTGCCGTCTCCTCCTCCAACGCTGTCTTCTCCTCCTACTGCCACTCCCTCCACCAGGTTGGTAGTTCTCGTCGTCTTTAGGTTAAAAAACCTATTAACGTTTCTTGAAATTTATTATATATTTTGATCTTCAACTGCAAAATATTCACTTCAAACTTATTATGGTAGTAGTGCCAATGAGAGTTGCAAGTGGATCTCAATCCAAACGATATCAATGGTTGGATCATTTTCTTGTCATCATGTGCAACAACTTTTGATAGTTGGTGCATTTGATGGAACTTTTATACATGTTATTTGTAACAACCAAAAATTGTGTAACCTATTAATAAACGTTCGTAAAGTAATTACGATCCAAATGATATAAACGATAAAAATATCCGATAATGTATGGACACGTTATAAAGCCTATTAATAACGTGCAAAATTTATGTGACCGTTTGGGTTCGAAATTTTTATGAACGTTCTTGAAGTAATTGCGATCAAATTAATATAAGCGGGATCATTGTATGATAAAGTATGAACACGATATAAGCTCGTGAATATTAAAAATACGTTAGCAAAGTATAAAAGAATTTTAAAAATAGGACCCTAAAGTGCAAGGGGTCAATGATATACGTTAAATTATACATAATATTCGACACAATTTCCCCTGGTTTTAACGTTAAAAACATGCAAATTCATTCACAAATAGTCCTAATTATTGTTTTTGCGAATTTGCATGATAAACGGTCTAGCTCGGAAGAAAATCAAGCCTTACATGGAATTTCAGCATTTTCTGAGCAAATCCCCCGATGTGCACTACCATGCCAAATCTTGCACTGGCAGTGCCGACCCATGCACGACCGTGCACAATCTTGCATGACCGTGCAACCAGATAGTGCTAGCCCATGCATGGCAGTGCTGGCCTATGCACGACCGTGCACAATCTTGCATGACTGTGCAACCAGGTAGTGCTAGGCCATGCATGGTAGTGCTGGCCCATGCACGACCGTGCATGAGCCTAGCACGACCTTTCAAGCTAGCCAGTGCCGGGCCAAATGGATGTAGTGCTGGCCATGATGACTTGTGCACAACCGTGCAGCTTTTTGGCACGACCGTGCCTGACACCTCGAGTCAATTTTTGAGACTTAGCTGAAAATGGCAACTTCGACAACCGTCCCAGACCAAAAGTGAAGCACTGTGGCACCTTGCACGACCGTGCACCTATGGTGCACGACCGTGCCAAGTTCCAGAATTTCTACAAATGGAGTTTTTCTCCTCATTTGAAGTGGTTGGACTTCCTGGAGCAAAAATACCCTCTGATCAGAATTCTTAAGGCTTTACAAGGGAGATTTTGAAGGTCTTGAAGATCCAAGAAGCATCCAACACCATCTTTGTAACATCAGTGCCGGAACCGTCACCGGAACAGTGATCGTAAACAGTACGTGAACAGTAATCAAGTACAAATCTTATGTAATTCAGTGTATTTCATATCTATATCAAGTTTCAGTATCATTTCATGTTATCAAAACAGTGAAATTCACATTCATTTCAGAGAAATCAGTTTAGAACAATGGTTCTTGAGTCAGATAATTATCTGGCAACACAGAACCATCATGTGATTACTTGTTAGGATTTTATTATGTATAAACGTATGTGAGGCTCTACAGAACAAAACAGCATGAACGTCGTTACGTGAATGCTAAACCGACAGATTATTCGTATAGGTGACGATCTGTACGAATAAATCTGAAAGTTTAACGTTCTGAATGATGTTCAGTAATTAGAAAACAATATTGAAAAGTGTAGTTATCGTCGTGTTTGATCGGGTGACGATTCGAACAAATACGCGCGATGACAGCGCGATTCGATTTAAACGTTAAATAAATATTTTGTAATTTAAATAATTAAAAGATATTTGGTTAATTTATTAGGAATTACAACCTAAAATAATTTTATAACTTCTACTTTAAGATCGAGTCGTTTCGTTACGAAAATGACGCGAAAACGACGTTTCTGAGCGAAACCACGCGAAACCGAACGAACCCGAACGGACCCGGGTATTTTCCTATCATTTAATGTGGCATTAATGCCACACCAAACACCCACCAACCAGAATTTTTCACCATTTTCGTTCACACACTTTCTCTCTCTAACCTCTCACTAGAAACTCATCTTCTCTCTAAGAGTTCTCCTTCATTTCTCAATGAAATCAAGCCATTTTGGTGTCTAAACGACCACACTCACTTGTAGATCACGAAAGTACAACGGATCTAAGGTTCTATCCAACTGATTTGAGGTAAAACCGAGTTCTATGTCACGATTTTTAGGGTTTTGTAACCCTAAGTTCGAACCCCCTAGGAACCGGGTTTTAACCCATTCCAAGCCTTAGGATTCACTCAACAACACCATAAGATGAAGTAGGAACCAACTCTACCTCAATACCTAGCCTATTTGTCAAGAAACCATGGCTGCACCTCAACGGTCACGCAGGCCGAATGAGCATCCTCAGCTAGGCCGAATGGCCTCATACTCAACCCATTCGCCGAATGTCTTGATCCAGCCAACCAGTCCCATTCGACCCTCACTCGGCGAATGGCCAAGGGTGAACCCACCTCCTCATTCGGCGAATAACTAGGGCCGAAACAACTCACATTCGGTCGAACCATTCTCCATTCGACCAGCCTCATTCGATCGGCACTCACCCCATTCGGAGCAAGCCTCATTTGACCAACCACTTTCGGCCATAGCCCAGCTCTCTTTCGCCGAAGGACATCAGGCAACCAACATTTCACATTCGCCGAATGACCAGCATCTCTCGGCCAGCTTTCATTTGGCCGAACCTAGAGCCATTCGCCATTTGTTATTCGATCGGTTCTAACCATTCGCCCAAACCCTCATTCGACAACCCTACATACGGCCCTCTTTCTTTCACGGATCATGATGGGTCGGTTATGAGGAAAAAAAGGGGATAGGGTTTGGATCATCATAGTGTGTGTGCTTATGCATGCATGGGCATAATCTATTATGTGTGTGTGTGCATGGGATACACGTAAATCCCCACGTGAACATGTATGAATGATGGTGTTAATCATATGGGAATTTGATTAACAAGGTTTATTAGGATTTTCTAATAAGGTCCACTTAAAAGCCATGATCCGAAACATTTGAAAGATCATAATGGTCAAGAGCAATGAACTAAAGTTAAAGGAGTTGGAGTAAATCTTTAACCCTTTAACTCTTTGAAGAAAATCATTTGGAAATCAAAGTCTATTGAATGGGCCCGAGGAAGGCCCAATGGGCTTAACCTTGGCCCATTAACTTTAAATTTCACGTTTTATTAACTAAAAGATGCTATTAATAAAAGGCATAATTTATGAACTTTATGTAATTAAATTAAAGGATTTTGTGGAATGTTTAAACTTAATATGTGATAATGTAATAATATTTTAATTAATGATTTCTGATGAACAAACTGGGGATTTGGGTTGTTAATGGGTAATAACTTAGATTGAGTTAGATGAGTATTAGAAAACATTAGTATCTAGGACACGTAGTTGCACACCGAGACCAAACCCTAGATACGACGATTACTATATATATTTAACGTATTCGAATCTCTTAAAACAATCCAGGTGCTAAAGATTCATAAACAACATTCAAGGAGCGCGCATTAACTTTTGTGATTCATTGCACAGCAACACAGGTGAGTTCATTGCCCCTTTTCTAACATTTTTGTTTTAAAACGCGGGGCTGAGAAGCATGCGTAAACTGTTTTTATTTAAACTGTTTATTTAAATGCTTTTATTTATTATATGTTTTTACATATATATGTTTGTTGATACTCCTAGACTCCTGTCTAGGTAATTATTAAACTGATCAAATGTCCAAATTAATTAAAGTACTCTTATGAGTAATACTTTAATTTAAACTCTAAATCAACCCTTAGTCCATCAAACACAAATTCAAGGATCTAAATTCAAAGTGAAATCAAATGAACAAAATCCATAGATCACATTCAAAGGAATCATAACTCAGTGTGAGATCTGAGATTCAAGAATCATAATCACATCAATTATCATGGTGAATCATGGGAATTCAAAGGATCAAAATCAAGAGACTCAAGGAATCAGAAATCATAAATGTGTGTGAATCATTATAATAATGAAATCATTATGATCTAATGAACTCATTAATATTCAAGTCAAGGTGGATGTCAGTTGTATATGGAATCAAGACCACGTGTAACACACATATAAAGTCCCTTCAAGTATAGAAGACTCTTGTAGTCAGGCTATACGGGCAACAACGTGAACAATCATTGAAATCTTTATCAAAGTCAAAATCATGAGAATCAAGAGATCAAGAGTCAAAGGATATCCTTAAAGTCCCCGCATGTACAGAAGACCTTTGGGTCAAGCTGTAAGGGCAAAACATTAAAGTCCCCGCATGTACAGAAGACCTTTGGGTCAAGCTGTAAGGGCAAAACATTAAAATCCCGCTCAGTTCAGGCGTACTCCTTGGGGGTTATGCCTGACATGGGTCACGTGTGAGAGGTTACAACTTGGACAACCACCAACAACTAAGTCTAATTGATTGAGTAAAACTATACTCAGTCATCATGTCTTAGTTGTATTCAAATGTTTATTTATTTATTTTGTTAAATATTTAACATTTTATTTACCATCACTGATTTTTGAGAAATCATTTATCTATGATCAAAATCAAGGGAATCAAAGGTAAATCAAGTTTTGGAGATCATAATCTAAATCAGAGGTGTCAGGTAAAAATGCTTAATTGTCGTTAACATCAATGTCCTATGCGGATTAGTATGTGGTGGGACGTCGTCTGGGCAGGGTTGTAGCCTTGACCCAGGGGTATGCCCTATATATAAGCATACCGATCTGGATGAAACAGCTGATGTTAATGAGGTTAGGGTCTTTACCGAAAGAGGTTTTCAAATCATTTTCATTTACTAAACTATATGAACTCACCAACCATGTGTTGACTTGATTTTTGCATGACTTCTCAGGTGACGAACAGGTCAACTAAGGAGTTATTTCCTTTGGGACTAGGACTTCAGATAGAAGACTTAGTATCTTGGACCTGCATATTTTTGAAGACATCATTATATGAATTATTTTGTATATCTTGTGTAAATACAAGATAGAAAATTTATGATGTTGATGGTAGATTTACGTTGTTAAATTATAAACAATACTGATGTAATTTAACTTTGTAATTCTATTATATTTAGCATTTCTCAGTTATATCATGTGCAATGTAAACAATCTGATCATCACGATTATCACTCGCGATATCGCGCCCCGGGAACCTTCCGCCCGACGGGACAACCGATCCTATCCCGCCGGCTCGGGGTGTGACAATCTTGTTTCCAATCCTTGCTTGCTAGTGGTTTGCATTTGTTATTTTAATCATGTTTCTTGTTAATTTCAGCTACTTTATTGTTGTTCTTGTAAGCCTTATGGGCTAATCACTTCATTGTCTAGATTGTGATGAAACTCATGTTTTTGTTATGTTGATTTTATGAATTGGTCAAATGGGTTTATGTCAAGATTCAAGATAAAGTTATGACTGAATTCCAATGATGTTGTAAATTTGTAGAGGTTGATTAATGTTCAATAATGATGAATGTTTAGTCATATTTGTAACATCACAGTATTTCAAGTTGTCCGTACATGTACGACTGTACTGTTACGACCTGATATGATAATTATTAATGATAATGAATTGTTGGATGATATTATTGATATTGGTATACATATTGAGAACATATTATTATATGCATAAACCATGGGAAGTTTAGTTGAAACACAACTAAACAGAACCAGAGAGTTTGTTGCAGTTACATTTCAGATGATATGGATTATTGGTTTTGGAATGGAAAGGAATTTGGGGTTTGTTATGGTTTGGTTGCTAAACATAGTCAAGAACACATGGTCATGGTTTATCGAAATAGCGGTGGGACGGTGGCTGGGGCAGTTGCGACTGACCCCTACATATGCCCTATACATATGCATATTTCGGTTTATCACGGATGTGTCAGTGACATGGTTTAGTGGGATTGGATTGGGAAAATATAATATCAAAGATAATAAAGTAATTGAAGTGTTATCGGTAGTAAATACGCGTTGGTGAGGTTACGATCATTAATTACACGCGAATATTAATTCAGAAATATTAAGTTAATAATGTATTCGCGTGGGTGACGATTCACACGAATACAATTATTAAGAATAATGTTCTAAAACGATATTCCATAAATCGTAAATCGAATAGAAATACGATACGAGCGTTGGATTCGGAAAGGTGACGATCTTTACGAATACGTACGTAAGTAACGCGTTTCGACGAGATAACGAAATAATATTTAACGATATTAAATTAATAAATGGAAATTTATAACGTTTGTTAAAAATCACAAACTTACGATGTATACGAATGAATTATTCTGAATTAATAAATGATTTAATGAGATTAAACAAAATGTTTTACGAAACTATTTTAATTTAGAATCATTTTATTAAACGAAACATAAGTACTTTAATGTTTTATGTTTTAAATATATATTACTAGAAAACCGAGCGTTTTATGATCGGTGAACGCGATAAAGACGAGACCGAACACGCGGGGAAGGGATGGGCATAAGTGGTTGAAAACTCCACCATTTCCTTCATTCTCACAAATCTCTTTCTCTCTCTAAACACAAAGGTTCGTCACTCTCTCTCACTAGAAACTTCTCTCTAAGAGAACTTCACCATTTCTCAACCATTTTGGATGATTCTTGTCTCAAATCGACCACATAACCGAGTAGATCAAGAATCCACAAAGATTTCAAGTGTTTGATCGAGTCTTGAAGGTAAGTAGAGCATGTTAAATACGGTTCTCACTCTAAAACGATTGTATGTATGTTTTTGTTTGTAAATCGATTTAATTAAGTCCTAACCCTAAAAACGAGCTAGTAGGAGGGTGGGTAAGTCATGGGGGAAACTTGTAAGTGAAGAAATTCGAAGATGGTGACGATGGGTAGCCATACATGTGCAGGGTTCGTGGGCTGCTATGGCCGAACCTATGTTGTTGCTGGGTTCAGATCTAGCGAACCCTGTTGGGAAGAAACCAAGAGATCCGAACCTTTTGGCAATCCGCGAACCTGGTTGGCTGTAAGCATCCTCATCTAGCCGAGCCTACCATGGTTGCTACGATCCTGTAATGGTTCTAGCGAACCCACCAGGATCGGCCGAACCTTGTCCTTGAAAATCCAGATCCACGAACCTTGGGGCCGAACCCCTCTTAGGTCAGCCGAAGTGTAACACCCCGACCGATGGCGGAAACGTCGGGATGCCACGAGGGATGTGTAGATTGTTCATAAGCTCGTGGGCATCTAATTACATCATCACATAATCATTTAATCAACCAACTTAATTACACAAAAAATCATGTTCATCATGAATTAGTTACATCAAATGCAAAAGAGATTTAGCTATCTAACTAAATTCTAGTCTTCAGAATTTTAGTTATTTAGCTAAGTCCAAGATCCTACATGATGATGTCCCAAAAGAATGTAGAGCTATCCTGCCCTACCTACTTGCCTTCGTTCCCTAAAACATGTAGAAAATCAAGTGTCAACTACAAGGTAGTTGGTGAGAAATCATAAGTTTTTATGCATCAAAAATGTTTATAAAACGTTTATAAAAGTTGAATAAATGGATTTATAAAAGTTTATAATTTCCCCGAGAATTTCCACATGTGCACCTGTAAGTTAGTCCAGTTCTGCCAAATCACAACATAACACAACATCCAAACAAATCCAAGTAATCACATACTCAATCATCACAATTATTTAACCACGTATATTCAACTAATCTCATCAATTCAAATATCATCAACCATCACAATCATATCAATATAAGTTACCGCGGAGGACCTCAGTCAACTCAATCAACGGCGGAATCATCGCGGAGGACCTCAGTCGACTCAATCAACGATATTCCTATAAGTGACAATACGTGTACCGCGGAGGACCGCAGTCAACTCAATCAACAGTGGAGTCTCTGAGGAGGACATTAGTCAACTCACCAACAGTAACTCAATCATCGCGGAGGACCTAAGTCAACTCGATCAACAATGACTCACGGGTAAGTAATAATCCATCTCAACCAATAATCAATGATAATTCAATAATCTGAATATCATAATGATAAACCAGGTGTCTCCCATGTGTTATCAAAATAATATTTTAAATATTGGTATACATGTTCCACCTCCGAGTTTAAAACAAAACAGTTTAAAAGGGAGGTTATGAGAACTCACCTGAGTCCTTAGTATCAGTGTTCTCGTATTATGCGCGCCCGCGTAGGTAAACTCAAAGCAACTCAAAGATCTGTAATTATCGTATGTTCGTGATCATAAGTATATGCGTTCTAACTAAATTGAATAACCATAAATGTTTACTTTTTAATCTCATTAAGTGTTCCACTAACTTAGTTTGATTACTCTAAGTTGTAACGGATTACCCAACTTCTTATAAGTGTTCATTATTAGAGATAGTTAGACTTGCTAGTTGTTAACTATTCTATAATGCTGCAATTATTGTGATATCATAGATATATCCTCACATGCATAATCAATTACACTAACCACCATAATTTGAATTAGTGATTCTTTAAATTCCAATTTAATAACTTCTATTCACTAAGTTAATCATAATTCAAGTTCAATATATGTGTACTTCCTAGTTTCTTAAAATCCAAGTTAGAAAGAGAAAGGTGGTGGTCTAGATCTTTCATGCATGCATGGATACATCCATATGTACATCTATACGTACATCTATACTTATATATATATATATATATAAATACACCTGCTTATACACCTTTGTTTTGTCCCTAATCCCCTTAGTTAACAAAGAATTCATTTTAGAACCCTTAGAACCAGCGAACCTTTAACCATAGGTTCGGCCCAGCTTGTTGCAGGGCTAGGTTCGCCGAGTGCCTAGGTTCGTCCCCAATTGAGAAGGGTTCGCTGCTTCCAAATCATAAGGTTCGACTGGGGCTGAAACAAAGAAGGTTCGTGAGCTGCGGCCTGGTTCAGGTTCGTTGCCAACTAAAAGGTTCGGCTAGGTATCATATCAGGGTTCGGCTCAACTGAAATTAGATCAAGAGAAGAGGTTCGGCACATGGTAGGGTCCGGCCATCACATGGTTCGGCCACCACAAGGTTCGGCCACCACAGAAGGTTCGTCGGCCCCAAGAAGGTTTGCTCGAGTATGTAGCAACCAAGTTGGAAGAAGGGTTCGGCCATGGGTATGCACAGGGTTCGGCTACCTGCTGGTTCACGAACCAGCACCTCATCATCATCATTCTCTCCCATTTCCAGCTATAGATCTGTCCTAGGGTTGTCGCATGCTCTACCAAACGTTTAACTAAGGGTTTCTAATCATTTAGTTCGGTTATGGCATCAACAAATTGTAAGATTCGAAAGTTACCACAAAACCGTGAAAAACACTTCAGATTTACCTCGATTTGTCGACCCAACGTGATATTTTCTTGTACTTCCTTGTTCTCCTTGATTCCCCGGTCGTTTAGGCTCAGAGATCTCGAAAATCCGTTAAGAATTGAAGAAGAAAAGCTAGAGAGAAGTTGGGTGTGTTTGTAGGTGACGAAAATCAAGGTTTATAGAGAGAGAGAGAGAGAGAGAGTGTGTTGAGAAAATGAGGAAGCAAGCTTCTTTATATCGCGCTCCATTTCCCCGAGTTCGGTCTCGCTTTTATCGCGATAGAATATAATAGATGTTCGGTTTTTAACGTGAAACACATTTAAGACATAAAACATTCAAATTAATATATTTCATTTTAAATCAAATGATTTTAATTAAACTTGTTTCATAAAACGATTTCGTTGAATTATTTATTTAAATTGTTTATTTAATAAAACCGGTCGTTCGAATTTGTTTTAGGTTGTGATTCCTAATAAATGTTTGTAATTCATTTTTCATTTATTAATTTAATATCGTTAGATATTATTTAATTACCTCGTCGAAACGCGTTACTTACGTACGTATTCGTAAAGATCGTCACCTTTGCGAATCCGACGCTCGTACCGTATTTCAACTCGATTTACAACTTAAGGAATATCGTTTAATAATATTATTCTTAATAATTATATTCGTGTGAATCGTCACCCACGCGGATACATCATTAAGTTAATATTTCTAAATCAATATTCGCGTTTAAATAATGTCCGTAAACTCACCATCGTGTAGTTGTTTTTATTACAACTTCCATTATTTAATTATCTTGAATATTATAATTCCCAATCCAAACCCACTAAACCAAGTCACTGACACATCCATGATAGACCGAAATATGCATATGTATAGGGTATATGTAGGGGTCAGTCGCAACTGTCCCAGCCACCGTCCCACCGCTATTTCGATAAACCATGACCATGTGTCCTTGACTATGTTTAGCAACCATAACATAACCAACTCTAAAGTCCTTTCCTTTTCAACCAGTAAACCATTATCTGTGTTTTCATCTGCGATAAACTCTCTGGTTCTGTTTAGTTGGGTTTCAACTAAACTCACCATGGTTTATGCATAGAATAATATATTCTCAATGTATACCAATAATAATGATAATCATCAAATCATGCATCATGTAATTCATTATCATAAATAATTATAAATCTCAGATCGTAACAGTACAATCGTACGGATGTACGGACGACCGGAAATACAGTGATGTTACACGAAGCTCCCTTCTTGGACGAACCCTAGGTCATCACCGAACCCTTGCACCATGCTCAGCCGAACCTCTTTCATGTAGGCGAACCTGCAGGTTAGCCGAATCCTAGGGAGACCCGAACCTGCATGGCCGAACCCTACGACCCATATGGACGAACCTATCCCTTCCATAGCCGAACTTTTGGATGATGACACCACCGAACCTTTGGATGATGACACCACCGAACCTGTGAATAAGGGCGAACCTTTGGGGGGGGGGGTAACCTTTAGCCGAACCCTTCTTTTTACTTTGGCCGAACCTAAGGGTTTCCAGAAAATAGGTTCGCTGGAAGGTTACTAACAAAAACCTAAGAACCTCTAAAATAAGTTTTAGGGTAAATGGAGGATCAAGATCATCTAAATATATACATATATTAATGCATGCATGGATGTTCAAAGGCTACCACCTTTCATAATATATATGGATTTTAAATCATGAATTTGTATAACTTGAATATCTTAAGTGAATAACTCAAGGTAATTCTTCTTAACTTAATTTAAATTTCGATAACACGAAACATGGTAGTTAATTTGAACAAACATGTATGTGTGTATAGATAGGTGGGTAACTAAGGCTATCACCTTGTAGTGTATCTATCTATAAGAAGTACCCATAAGGTTTCATAATTAGTTTACCACCATTATGTAAATAAAACTAACAAGTTTAATTTATAAATTAATGGTGGTTAATTATTAAGTATTGGTTGCGTCATTTTATCATTGATAAAATAAACTAAGTTAATGACATAATGAATACGCAGAAGGAAACACGTATGGATATTCGATTGTGATAAAATACATATACTTATGAACATAAATACACGATAATTACAGGTTGTTGAGTCGTTTTGAGTTTACATACGCAAGCGCGCATACTACGAGAACATTGATTCTAAGGACTCAGGTGAGTTCTCATAACCTCCTTTTAAAACCATTTTGTTTTTAAACTCGGAGGTGGAACATGTATACCAATAATTAAAATATTATTTTGATAACACATGGGTGACACCTGGTTTATCATTATGATATTCAGATTATTGAATTATCATTGATTATTGATTGAGATGGATTATTACTTATCCGTGAGTCATTGTTGGTTGAGTTGACTTAGCTCCTCCGCGATGATTGAGTTACTGTTGGTGAGTTGACTAACTTCCTCCTCAGTGATTCCACTGTTGGTTGAGTTGACTGCGGTCCTCCGCAGTGCACGAAGACACTTATAGGAATATCGTTGGTTGAGTTGACTGCGGTCCTCCGTGATGATTTCGCCGTTGATTGAGTTGACTGAGGTCCTCCGCGGTAACTTATGTTTATATGATTCTGATGATTAATGATTGAGATGTGATTGGTTGATTATATGTGGATAATGATTTGTGATTATTTGAATTATGTGATTTTGTGTATATGGTTAATTGAATCGTTGGATGTTGTGTTGTGTTGGGATTTGGCAGAACGGGACTAACTTACAGGTGCACATGTGGATTTTCTCGGGGAAATTATAAACTTTTATAAACCCTTTTATAAACCCTTTTATAAACTTTCATAAACATTTTATAAACGTTTTTAATACATAAAAACTTATGATTTCTCACCAACTACTTCGTAGTTGACACTTGATTTTCTACATGTTTCAGGGAATGAAGAGAAGTAGGTAGAGCAGGATAGCTCTACATCTTTTGGGACATCATCACTTAGGGTCTTGGACTTAGCTAAAATAACTGAATTTCTGGAGACTAGAGTTTAGTTAGTTTAGCTAAATCTTTTGTGTATTGATGTAACTAATTCATGATGTTCATGATTTTTTGTGAAAATAATTTGGTTGATTAATTGATATGTGATGATTTAATTAGATGCCCACGAGCTTATGAACAATCTACACATCCCTCGTGGCATCCCGACGTTTCCGCCATCGGTCGGGGTGTTACAATATTATGTTGGAAAACCATGATCAAACATTTGTTTATAATCTTACAAACTTGTTTTTAAGATTATGCCATGAGATTAGGAATGATAATTGGTTTCTTGAATGTTATAAAACTTGCATAAGTATACTTTCTTTCACTAAAGTTTGGAAGAACCATGGTGATATTATGATTTGTTGAATATGATTAACATGCGAGTTAGGAAATTATGGCCAAATGACCTCATTTGCATGATTGTGTTCATAGATTGTAAGTTGGAAGAAATTGTGACTTTGTTGAATTTATGCAACTTAGGGTGATTAGTGTGTATAAGTCATATTAGTTTTCCTTAAGTTGTAGAATTAAGATTCTTGACGGATGACTAATTCTTGATTAAATCTTGACATAGACATTGACATTAGGCTTCATAGAATAATCCTAGGTGATTAGAATGTGTTTGTGTGACACCTCGTAATTTCCAGGTCAGCAATTCTATTATTTTAATAATAATGTTTATTATTATTTCATACGTGGCACTAGAATAAATGCATTTAGTGTGACACGTGGCACAACAGTCTGAACACTCCGATAATTCGAGGAATTATCGCACGACAATCGCACGTGTCTTGAATGACGAACGTTGGTGAACGGATCAATCTGTAACACAAAACACTGCACTTAGGTTCGGTGAACCTAATTTAGTTGGAACAAAGCCAATGTGTTGAGAAACGATGATCGTATCCGAGAAATACGAAAGATTCGGTTCAAAACAATGAAATTGGACCTATTGGGCTCAGCCGAGACCCATCGCGGTACGCGATGGACATACAATTGGGCTTTCGCGGTACGCGAAGCTCAAGCGGGAGAATTTGAATTCTCCGAAAAACGTCGCGGTACGCGACGACCGATCATCTGCCACCATCGCGGTACGCGGCGTGTTTCGGGAACAGAATTATTATTTTAATCGCCGCGGTACGCGGAGATGCTTTTTGTGCAGTCTCCGCGGTACGCGACAACCCCTATACGCATCAAATCTTTATAAATCCAATGATAATCATTTCTGCCGCCCTACACCATTTCTCTCGACTGCAACTCGCCACCTCCGACCTCTAACACTCTGTGAGCACCATTTGAACCATTTGGAACCTTTGGGGAGCAAGTTTGAAGGCAATCTAAGGAGAGATTGAAGGTTCGAGGCTCAAGAACACCGTGTCTACTCTCTACTCGCGATTTGTAGCATTCCAGCAGCATCCAAGACTTCTACAAGCCTGCTCAATTCGTTTCAAGGCGTTCTAAAGCATTGTAAGGTAGATTCTATGGTTAATCTTGCCTAAAATCACATATAGGAGCACATGCAAGCCATTTTGGCCACATGCATCATCATCACCAACATTGTCACGAAATTTTGATGTTTTAGATATGCTATTGTGTGATTTATTTGCTGATTTGATGATTCTATAACGATCCATGATGATCTTGATTGATTGTGATGTTGATTTGTTGATTTTGTGATGAAATGGCTACTTTAATCAACATGCATGTATGATCTTCAATGATTTGAGTAATTTTCAGTATTGAAGTGTTATTAAAAGTGTTATTGACGATGTTCCATGTGATTAGAATGTTGATCTTGGTCGAGTAATGTCATAGATGTGGTTATTACTAAAAATAGTAACTTTTATGTTACAAAGTGGGTATTCTTAATAAAATGACCACATGCATGTGATTAGATCTAAATGTTATGCTTAAAATGATGATTAGAAACTATTGTGATAGATACTTGATGCATAGAAATGTCTAGGATAGTCAAAAGTGTGATTTTTGTGAACGTTACTATAAATAGTAACTTTTTGTCACAATGTTGCAAATCGGTAAAATGCATGATAATGTTTTGGGTCTAACATGTTCATTTAGTGATTGTATGACGTTTAGAAGTTAATATGATGATTATTGATGCATTGGGATGATTAGAATTATTGAAAATATGATTTTTATGGTTATTACTATAAATAGAAACTTTTTGTTACAATGTTGCTAGAGAATGATGAATTTGAGGGATGTTGTATGTTTGGTATGCATAACTAACCTTGTTATGATGTTTATAAATGATTTTAAGTCCTAAAATGGTTGAAAGATGTGTTTTATCAAAAGTTACTATAAATAGTAACTTTATTTTACAAAGTCTATGAATAGCAATATGTTTGTTGAAACGAATATGATTTTATGATAATTTAGGACTAGGGTAATGATCTTTAGAAAAGGTTTGTTACTAATCTTGGTTAAACATGCTCATTCTTGTACCTTTCCATAAATGGAAACTTTTACGCGCAAACTATGCTAAACCGGCTATGTGTATCTATGTGCTATGTGATAACATGCTCATTTAGGATAAATATGCATGTTAGAATAATCGGAATGTGATTTTATGCATAACCTGCCAAATATGGAAACTTTCCTAAAATAGGAACTTACCATAAATAGTAAGTTTCCTCATAGGAATGAATTTGGTATCCGTACACTTCACACGACACTAAAACCGCACGATACACGAACACTTGATCCAAACCGTCACCAACGGGTCGTTAGGTCAAACACGATCGACACGGTTAAACACGGTCAACTCGACCTATGTAACCACTTAGTGTTGTTGAACACTAACGCGGTCCGGTGAGACCCACATATGTGAACACGAACTCATAGTACCTGTGTGATATAGGTGACTACTAGCCGGCGAGCTACACGTACTCTTTTGAGCTAACGCATATCTAAACTCAGGTGAGTTTACGGCCCCACTTTTACTCTTTAACTGCTTTTACTCAATCTTGGGGTGAGAATACTATGCAACTGTTTTAGATGTATGACTGGTATGTTGTAAAACTATTTTTGAGTGTAACTATTATCGCATAAAGCCCTCACTTATCCTTACCGTTAATTGTTACGAACGAGTCGTTATTACGTAGTACTACTGGGTTTGACTAGCCCCACTCGGCAACAACTTTGACTGGAGGTCATAACGAGTGTAATAATCGATGTGAATTGCGAGTTCAGCGATGACTCGCGGAGGCAAACGAGAACAGTCTAGTTTCGGTAAGATGACATGACACACTCACGGATCGTAGATCCAACAACTAAACCTAAACATGTCCAGTATATATCTGTCTACAATTTCTGTCTGTCTAAACCTGTGAACTCACCAACTTTTTAGTTGATACTTTTCGCATGTATTCTCAGGTAACTAATGGAGCACACGCTAGGACGCTCACAAGGACACACTAAGGAGTCAAGCTTACATTTAGACTCATGTCCTAGGCTTGTGTGCATTTGCTACGTTTTTATAACAATTTAATCATTTGTAGTGTTTATTTCAACAATTACTTTCCGCTGCTACATATGTATTTGATGATTTACATTTTCCGCTGCATACTTATATAAACTCGTTTGGTTTTGCAAACTGTGTGATTGTGTAACTCATATAGAAGTCGTTCTATATGACCAAGAGCTGTGATTCCTGGCCACGTCACACCCACGTGGACTGACACCACGAGTGGGAAATTGGGGGTGTGACAGACTGGTATCAGAGCCTTGGTTATAGGGAACTAGGTTTGCATATAGTAAACTTAGACTATAGCCACTGCTCTACATTAGACACTACACTAGAACTTGCACACTGATGTTGTTATTATTATTATCGAACTGTTATTTACTAACCTGAGAACTTACAGGATGGCCGATAACAACAGAGATGCTAACAGGAACCCGGGCAAACGCCCAGCGGTCGATGACTTGACTGAGGAGAGTCGACGCAGGATCGACAGCATCGTGGCTCAGGTAGATGCTGAGATGGAGCGACGCGCCCAGATGCTAGCCAGGGAGCGATACTGGGGATGGTTGCCTAACCTCCTACGAGATTGGGTAGTGGGAGAGCGGGTGCCTACGCCACGATACAGGGGCGATACCTCAGAGGGTCCACGACTGCCGGCACTTGGGATGCCGATGGAGAGAGCCTTCGCGGCTCATGTTGCTGTAACCCGGCGGGAGCTTCGGAGAAGTGCCGAACTATCCGACGAGGTGCGTGTTCTTCGCGAGAAGAACGATCGCCTGGAAAGGCGAAGTGACAGGCTGGAGGAGGAGAAGGATCGGCTAGAGGAGACGGTGGAGACACTACGTCTCCAAGTGGCTCAGCTCATGTCCCAGCATGGGCAGATAGTTGATGTCATGCAGGAGCATGACGGGCGTATTACCGAGAATCGGACAGATATAGCCGAAACTCAGGCTATGGTACAGGCAAGTGACGCCATGCTTAACGCATGGGCGGCACAGTTTGTTGAGGAACCGCCAGCTGAGGATGACGGGCCACAGTTCGAGGCCGAAGATCTCGAGGAAGGAGAGTTCGACGAGGATCCCGACGAGGATCCGGAGGAGGACGATGACGAGGATGGGGACGCAGATAGTAACATCTCCCATGTCTCCATGGACTCGGATTAGTAGATTTTTTTTTCTTATTTTGTACTGTCTTTCTTTTATCTCATTTTGGCCTAGACGAGCGGGATGTGCTCGGAGAACTCGCATTGTACTTTCTTTTCATATTATTGTACTTCAAATTTGATATTAATGGAAATTATGCTTTATTATGATTATCTGTTTTATTATTACTACTGTTATTTGAAGCTTTGATACGATAGCTAACTTGACATTTGACATGACAACTATTCTAACTTGAGCTAACACTTAGCATATGATGACTAACATTCTAACCCCTCTATATAGAAACATGTCTGCAAGAGGAAACAACGCTCTACGACTCAAACGCAAGGCCGAGAAGGCACGGATCGACATGATGGTCGAACGAAAATTCAACAAGGTACTCGCAGAGTACGAAGCCAACCGTCACACCAGTGAGACGAGTGGCACTAACAACGGTATTAGCCTTTGCCTAACGTAACTAGCATAGAATAGACAGCCTAGATACTAACACGTTGTATTAAACTACCGATGCACAGGACCCCAGGGAGGAGCGGCAAAGGGATGCTCATTTAAGGCATTCCTAAGCTGTCATCCTCACAAGTTTCAGGGCACGGAAGGGGCAGTGGGACTGCTCCGATGGATAGAGAAGGTGGAATCGGTTTTCTCTATGGCCGAATGCTCTGACGGGAACCGAGTGAAATATGCCACAGGAGTACTGGAGGGACCGGCCCTCACCTGGTGGAACTCTCATGTCCAGACACTCGGGCTGGATACTGCAAACTCCATCCCATGGGAGAACTTTACGAGAATGCTCCACGAGGAGTATTGTCCTCGGGACGAAATTCGGAAGCTGGAAGAAGAATTCTGGACGCACAAAATGGTGGGATCCGAGATCGAGAAATACTGTACTCGATTTCACGAACTGTGCAAGCTGTGCCCGGCAATGGTGACGCCGGAGTACAAAAAGATAGAGCAATTCATTAGTGGATTGCCCGAGCAAATACAGAGCACGGTGACAGCAGCCAATCACACCACCGTCCAACCACTGATTCGCTTGGCGCACAAGCTAACTGACCAGGCGGTAGCCCAGGGGAAACTGCCAAAAAGGGGTGAACACCTAAAACCCCAAGAGCCCAAGCGAAAGTGGGAACCCAACAACAACCGTGTTTTCTCACCACCACCACCAGCTCAACACCGACCAACACCAGCCAAAGTCTTCACTGCCACACAAACAAACAATCAGGACAAAGGGGGATATCGGGGCAACAACCCCAAATGCAACAACTGCTCATACCACCATCACGGCCCATGCCGAAGAGTTCGGTGCAGCAACTGTGGCAGGAACGGACACCTGGCCAAGGAATGCCGATCAAACCCCAACCCTAACCCCAACAAGGATAACACACTGAAGGGGTGTTTCACTTGCGGCAAGCCCGGACATATGCGCCGAGACTGTCCGCAAAACAAGAACGCAGGAGGCAACCCGGCTAGGGGTCGGGCATTCGTGATTGGGTCCGGTGAAGCCAAAGATGATCCGAACGTCGTCACCGGTACGTTTCTTTTAAATAATGTCTACGCTAGTATATTATTTGATACCGGTGCCGATAGGAGTTTTATCTCTAGTGAATTTAGCAAATTACTTGACATGACACCAACACCACTAGATTATAAGTATACCATAGAGTTAGCGGATGGAAAACTCATCGAAACACAACACATCATCAAAGGATGCGTTCTGACACTGGCAGACCATCAGTTGGTGATCGACCTGATGCCAGTAACTCTCGGAAGCTTCGACGTGGTGATTGGAATGGATTGGTTATCTGCAAACCATGCTGAGATCGTGTGCAACGAGAAGGTCGTACGAGTTACGTTACCGAGTGGTGAGCAGATCTCAATCCAAGGAGAACGACGCGGGATACCCCTAAACATCATGTCATGCATGAAGGCTAGCAAATATCTAAAGAAAGGATACACGGCTATCCTGGCTCTTATTTCCGAACAACCAAAGAAGGAACGAAAGATTGAAGACATTGCTGTTGTTCGCGATTATTCAGAAGTCTTTCCTGACGATCTACCGGGACTACCACCGGCACGGCAAGTGGAGTTTCAGATAGATCTAACGCCAGGAGCAGCACCGATAGCCAAGGCACCATATCGACTGGCTCCTACTGAAATGCAGGAACTATCTAATCAACTGCAAGAGTTATTAGATAAAGGATTCATTAGACCGAGTTTCTCACCATGGGGAGCTCCGGTCTTGTTTGTGAAAAAGAAAGACGGTTCATTCCGTATGTGCATAGATTACCGGGAATTGAACAAGGTAACGATCAAGAACCGATACCCTCTACCTCGAATAGACGATCTGTTTGACCAGTTGCAAGGGTCAAGCTTCTATTCGAAAATCGATCTGAGATCGGGTTACCATCAACTCAGGATACAAGAGGACGATATACCAAAGACCGCATTCAGGACGCGGTACGGACATTACGAATTTCTGGTCATGCCATTTGGGTTGACTAACGCACCGGCCGTATTTATGGATCTCATGAATCGGGTGTGTAAACCGTATCTCGACAAGTTCGTAATCGTATTCATAGATGACATCTTGATCTACTCGAAGACTCAGGAAGAACATGCCGATCACTTGAGACGTGTCTTAGAACTACTAAAGAAGGAACAACTATACGCGAAATTCTCCAAATGTGATTTCTGGATTCGCGAAGTTCAGTTCCTTGGACACGTAGTAAACGAGAAAGGGATACACGTAGACCCAGCCAAAATCGAGGCAATCAAGAATTGGGCAGCGCCTAAGACTCCAACTGAGGTGCGACAGTTCTTAGGATTGGCCGGGTACTACAGGCGGTTTATCGAAGGATTCTCGAAGATCGCACAATCGTTGACGTCCCTTACGCATAAAGACAAGAAGTTCGAATGGGGAGAAAGACAGGAAACTGCTTTCGACCTGTTGAAGCAGAAGTTGTGCAGTGCACCAATCTTATCGCTACCAGACGGGTGCGAGGACTTTGTGGTGTACTGTGACGCCTCAAAGCAAGGACTCGGTTGCGTGCTGATGCAACGCGAGAAAGTTATAGCATATGCGTCACGACAATTGAAAGTGCACGAAAAGAACTACACAACTCACGACCTAGAGTTGGGAGCCGTAGTGTTCGCACTAAAGATTTGGCGACACTATCTATACGGCACCAAGTGCACGATATTCACTGATCATAAGAGTCTACAACACATCTTCGACCAAAAAGAGTTAAATATGAGACAACGCAGATGGGTCGAGCTGATAGGTGATTATGATTGTGCAATCAAATATCATCCCGGTAAAGCCAATGTAGTCGCCGACGCGCTAAGCCGGAAGGAAACAACCAAACGCGTGCGCGCACTACAACTCACCATTCACTCCGAATTACCTAACCAAATTCGGGTCGCACAACAAGAAGCGTTGAAAACCGAGAACCTCACTCTCGAAGCCATGAGAGGGATGGATAAACAGATGAAACAAAAGGACGACGGAGCTTACTACCTGCTGGACCGTATTTGGATTCCACGATTCGGAGACTTAAGGAAGGTAGTAATGGATGAAGCTCACAAGAGTCGATACTCAGTACATCCAGGTTCTGACAAGATGTACCACGATCTAAAGGCAATTTATTGGTGGCCTAACATGAAGTCAGAAATCGCAACGTATGTGAGTAAGTGTCTGACTTGCTCAAAGGTCAAAGTAGAATACCAGAAGCCTTCGGGACTACTCCAACAGCCAGAAATTCCAGTATGGAAATGGGAACAGATTTCCATGGATTTTATCACAAAGCTGCCAAAGACAACAAGTGGTTGCGATACCATCTGGGTTATCGTAGACCGACTTACGAAATCGGCACACTTCCTGCCGATCAAAGAAACGGATAAATTGGAAAGGTTGACCCGAATCTACTTGAAGGAAATCGTATCCAGACACGGAGTCCCGACCTCCATAATATCAGACCGAGACAGCCGTTTCACGGCTCACTTTTGGAAGTCCTTACACAAGGCACTCGGGACGAGGTTGGATATGAGTACTGCTTATCACCCACAGACGGATGGTCAGAGTGAACGAACCATCCAAACTTTGGAGGACATGCTTCGGGCATGTGTAATTGATTTCGGTAACAGCTGGGAGACTCACTTACCTTTAGTGGAGTTCTCGTACAATAACAGCTACCACACAAGCATTGGAGCTGCACCGTTTGAAGCACTTTACGGGCGTAAATGCAGATCACCACTCTGTTGGGCGGAAGTTGGAGAAAGCCAACTGACCGGACCCGAACTTGTGCATGAAACAACTGAAAAGATCGTGCAAATACGCAACAGAATGGCAGCAGCTCGGGATCGACAGAAGAGCTATGCCGACAAAAGGCGCAAACCTTTAGAATTCCAAGTGGGAGACCAAGTACTACTTAAAGTCTCGCCTTGGAAGGGAGTGATTCGATTCGGGAAACGAGGAAAACTAAACCCTCGTTACATTGGACCTTTCGAGATCACTAGACGGATAGGCCCGGTGGCCTACGAACTACAGCTACCACAGGAACTAAGTAGCGTACACAACGTGTTTCACGTTTCAAACCTCAAGAAGTGTTTGTCGGACGAAACTCTCACAATTCCCTTAGAGGAAATCCAGATCGATGAACAACTACACTTCATAGAGGAACCGGTGGAAATTATGGACCGGGAACTCAAGAAGTTGAAACATAGTAAGATACCCATTGTAAAAGTTCGATGGAACTCACGACGAGGACCGGAATACACCTGGGAACGGGAGGATCAGATGAAAAAGAAATACCCTCACCTATTCGCCGAACAAGCCAACACCGGCACATGAACTGAATTTCGGGACGAAATTCCCAATAACTGGGGGATGATGTGACACCTCGTAATTTCCAGGTCAGCAATTCTATTATTTTAATAATAATGTTTATTATTATTTCATACGTGGCACTAGAATAAATGCATTTAGTGTGACACGTGGCACAACAGTCTGAACACTCCGATAATTCGAGGAATTATCGCACGACAATCGCACGTGTCTTGAATGACGAACGTTGGTGAACGGATCAATCTGTAACACAAAACACTGCACTTAGGTTCGGTGAACCTAATTTAGTTAGAACAAAGCCAATGTGTTGAGAAACGATGATCGTATCCGAGAAATACGAAAGATTCGGTTCAAAACAATGAAATTGGACCTATTGGGCTCAGCCGAGACCCATCGCGGTACGCGATGGACATACAATTGGGCTTTCGCGGTACGCGAAGCTCAAGCGGGAGAATTTGAATTCTCCGAAAAACGTCGCGGTACGCGACGACCGATCATCTGCCACCATCGCGGTACGCGGCGTGTTTCGGGAACAGAATTATTATTTTAATCGCCGCGGTACGCGGAGATGCTTTTTGTGCAGTCTCCGCGGTACGCGACAACCCCTATACGCATCAAATCTTTATAAATCCAATGATAATCATTTCTGCCGCCCTACACCATTTCTCTCGACTGCAACTCGCCACCTCCGACCTCTAACACTCTGTGAGCACCATTTGAACCATTTGGAACCTTTGGGGAGCAAGTTTGAAGGCAATCTAAGGAGAGATTGAAGGTTCGAGGCTCAAGAACACCGTGTCTACTCTCTACTCGCGATTTGTAGCATTCCAGCAGCATCCAAGACTTCTACAAGCCTGCTCAATTCGTTTCAAGGCGTTCTAAAGCATTGTAAGGTAGATTCTATGGTTAATCTTGCCTAAAATCACATATAGGAGCACATGCAAGCCATTTTGGCCACATGCATCATCATCACCAACATTGTCACGAAATTTTGATGTTTTAGATATGCTATTGTGTGATTTATTTGCTGATTTGATGATTCTATAACGATCCATGATGATCTTGATTGATTGTGATGTTGATTTGTTGATTTTGTGATGAAATGGCTACTTTAATCAACATGCATGTATGATCTTCAATGATTTGAGTAATTTTCAGTATTGAAGTGTTATTAAAAGTGTTATTGACGATGTTCCATGTGATTAGAATGTTGATCTTGGTCGAGTAATGTCATAGATGTGGTTATTACTAAAAATAGTAACTTTTATGTTACAAAGTGGGTATTCTTAATAAAATGACCACATGCATGTGATTAGATCTAAATGTTATGCTTAAAATGATGATTAGAAACTATTGTGATAGATACTTGATGCATAGAAATGTCTAGGATAGTCAAAAGTGTGATTTTTGTGAACGTTACTATAAATAGTAACTTTTTGTCACAATGTTGCAAATCGGTAAAATGCATGATAATGTTTTGGGTCTAACATGTTCATTTAGTGATTGTATGACGTTTAGAAGTTAATATGATGATTATTGATGCATTGGGATGATTAGAATTATTGAAAATATGATTTTTATGGTTATTACTATAAATAGAAACTTTTTGTTACAATGTTGCTAGAGAATGATGAATTTGAGGGATGTTGTATGTTTGGTATGCATAACTAACCTTGTTATGATGTTTATAAATGATTTTAAGTCCTAAAATGGTTGAAAGATGTGTTTTATCAAAAGTTACTATAAATAGTAACTTTATTTTACAAAGTCTATGAATAGCAATATGTTTGTTGAAACGAATATGATTTTATGATAATTTAGGACTAGGGTAATGATCTTTAGAAAAGGTTTGTTACTAATCTTGGTTAAACATGCTCATTCTTGTACCTTTCCATAAATGGAAACTTTTACGCGCAAACTATGCTAAACCGGCTATGTGTATCTATGTGCTATGTGATAACATGCTCATTTAGGATAAATATGCATGTTAGAATAATCGGAATATGATTTTATGCATAACCTGCCAAATATGGAAACTTTCCTAAAATAGGAACTTACCATAAATAGTAAGTTTCCTCATAGGAATGAATTTGGTATCCGTACACTTCACACGACACTAAAACCGCACGATACACGAACACTTGATCCAAACCGTCACCAACGGGTCGTTAGGTCAAACACGATCGACACGGTTAAACACGGTCAACTCGACCTATGTAACCACTTAGTGTTGTTGAACACTAACGCGGTCCGGTGAGACCCACATATGTGAACACGAACTCATAGTACCTATGTGATATAGGTGACTACTAGCCGGCGAGCTACACGTACTCTTTTGAGCTAACGCATATCTAAACTCAGGTGAGTTTACGGCCCCACTTTTACTCTTTAACTGCTTTTACTCAATCTTGGGGTGAGAATACTATGCAACTGTTTTAGATGTATGACTGGTATGTTGTAAAACTATTTTTGAGTGTAACTATTATCGCATAAAGCCCTCACTTATCCTTACCGTTAATTGTTACGAACGAGTCGTTATTACGTAGTACTACTGGGTTTGACTAGCCCCACTCGGCAACAACTTTGACTGGAGGTCATAACGAGTGTAATAATCGATGTGAATTGCGAGTTCAGCGATGACTCGCGGAGGCAAACGAGAACAGTCTAGTTTCGGTAAGATGACATGACACACTCACGGATCGTAGATCCAACAACTAAACCTAAACATGTCCAGTATATATCTGTCTACAATTTCTGTCTGTCTAAACCTGTGAACTCACCAACTTTTTAGTTGATACTTTTCGCATGTATTCTCAGGTAACTAATGGAGCACACGCTAGGACGCTCACAAGGACACACTAAGGAGTCAAGCTTACATTTAGACTCATGTCCTAGGCTTGTGTGCATTTGCTACGTTTTTATAACAATTTAATCATTTGTAGTGTTTATTTCAACAATTACTTTCCGCTGCTACATATGTATTTGATGATTTACATTTTCCGCTGCATACTTATATAAACTCGTTTGGTTTTGCAAACTGTGTGATTGTGTAACTCATATAGAAGTCGTTCTATATGACCAAGAGCTGTGATTCCTGGCCACGTCACACCCACGTGGACTGACACCACGAGTGGGAAATTGGGGGTGTGACAGACTGGTATCAGAGCCTTGGTTATAGGGAACTAGGTTTGCATATAGTAAACTTAGACTATAGCCACTGCTCTACATTAGACACTACACTAGAACTTGCACACTGATGTTGTTATTATTATTATCGAACTGTTATTTACTAACCTGAGAACTTACAGGATGGCCGATAACAACAGAGATGCTAACAGGAACCCGGGCAAACGCCCAGCGGTCGATGACTTGACTGAGGAGAGTCGACGTAGGATCGACAGCATCGTGGCTCAGGTAGATGCTGAGATGGAGCGACGCGCCCAGATGCTAGCCAGGGAGCGATACTGGGGATGGTTGCCTAACCTCCTACGAGATTGGGTAGTGGGAGAGCGGGTGCCTACGCCACGATACAGGGGCGATACCTCAGAGGGTCCACGACTGCCGGCACTTGGGATGCCGATGGAGAGAGCCTTCGCGGCTCATGTTGCTGTAACCCGGCGGGAGCTTCGGAGAAGTGCCGAACTATCCGACGAGGTGCGTGTTCTTCGCGAGAAGAACGATCTCCTGGAAAGGCGAAGTGACAGGCTGGAGGAGGAGAAGGATCGGCTAGAGGAGACGGTGGAGACACTACGTCTCCAAGTGGCTCAGCTCATGTCCCAGCATGGGCAGATAGTTGATGTCATGCAGGAGCATGACGGGCGTATTACCGAGAATCGGACAGATATAGCCGAAACTCAGGCTATGGTACAGGCAAGTGACGCCATGCTTAACGCATGGGCGGCACAGTTTGTTGAGGAACCGCCAGCTGAGGATGACGGGCCACAGTTCGAGGCCGAAGATCTCGAGGAAGGAGAGTTCGACGAGGATCCCGACGAGGATCCGGAGGAGGACGATGACGAGGATGGGGACGCAGATAGTAACATCTCCCATGTCTCCATGGACTCGGATTAGTAGATTTTTTTTTATTTTGTACTGTCTTTCTTTTATCTCATTTTGGCCTAGACGAGCGGGATGTGCTCGGAGAACTCGCATTGTACTTTCTTTTCATATTATTGTACTTCAAATTTGATATTAATGGAAATTATGCTTTATTATGATTATCTGTTTTATTATTACTACTGTTATTTGAAGCTTTGATACGATAGCTAACTTGACATTTGACATGACAACTATTCTAACTTGAGCTAACACTTAGCATATGATGACTAACATTCTAACCCCTCTATATAGAAACATGTCTGCAAGAGGAAACAACGCTCTACGACTCAAACGCAAGGCCGAGAAGGCACGGATCGACATGATGGTCGAACGAAAATTCAACAAGGTACTCGCAGAGTACGAAGCCAACCGTCACACCAGTGAGACGAGTGGCACTAACAACGGTATTAGCCTTTGCCTAACGTAACTAGCATAGAATAGACAGCCTAGATACTAACACGTTGTATTAAACTACCGATGCACAGGACCCCAGGGAGGAGCGGCAAAGGGATGCTCATTTAAGGCATTCCTAAGCTGTCATCCTCACAAGTTTCAGGGCACGGAAGGGGCAGTGGGACTGCTCCGATGGATAGAGAAGGTGGAATCGGTTTTCTCTATGGCCGAATGCTCTGACGGGAACCGAGTGAAATATGCCACAGGAGTACTGGAGGGACCGGCCCTCACCTGGTGGAACTCTCATGTCCAGACACTCGGGCTGGATACTGCAAACTCCATCCCATGGGAGAACTTTACGAGAATGCTCCACGAGGAGTATTGTCCTCGGGACGAAATTCGGAAGCTGGAAGAAGAATTCTGGACGCACAAAATGGTGGGATCCGAGATCGAGAAATACTGTACTCGATTTCACGAACTGTGCAAGCTGTGCCCGGCAATGGTGACGCCGGAGTACAAAAAGATAGAGCAATTCATTAGTGGATTGCCCGAGCAAATACAGAGCACGGTGACAGCAGCCAATCACACCACCGTCCAACCACTGATTCGCTTGGCGCACAAGCTAACTGACCAGGCGGTAGCCCAGGGGAAACTGCCAAAAAGGGGTGAACACCTAAAACCCCAAGAGCCCAAGCGAAAGTGGGAACCCAACAACAACCGTGTTTTCTCACCACCACCACCAGCTCAACACCGACCAACACCAGCCAAAGTCTTCACTGCCACACAAACAAACAATCAGGACAAAGGGGGATATCGGGGCAACAACCCCAAATGCAACAACTGCTCATACCACCATCACGGCCCATGCCGAAGAGTTCGGTGCAGCAACTGTGGCAGGAACGGACACCTGGCCAAGGAATGCCGATCAAACCCCAACCCTAACCCCAACAAGGATAACACACTGAAGGGGTGTTTCACTTGCGGCAAGCCCGGACATATGCGCCGAGACTGTCCGCAAAACAAGAACGCAGGAGGCAACCCGGCTAGGGGTCGGGCATTCGTGATTGGGTCCGGTGAAGCCAAAGATGATCCGAACGTCGTCACCGGTACGTTTCTTTTAAATAATGTCTACGCTAGTATATTATTTGATACCGGTGCCGATAGGAGTTTTATCTCTAGTGAATTTAGCAAATTACTTGACATGACACCAACACCACTAGATTATAAGTATACCGTAGAGTTAGCGGATGGAAAACTCATCGAAACACAACACATCATCAAAGGATGCGTTCTGACACTGGCAGACCATCAGTTGGTGATCGACCTGATGCCAGTAACTCTCGGAAGCTTCGACGTGGTGATTGGAATGGATTGGTTATCTGCAAACCATGCTGAGATCGTGTGCAACGAGAAGGTCGTACGAGTTACGTTACCGAGTGGTGAGCAGATCTCAATCCAAGGAGAACGACGCGGGATACCCCTAAACATCATGTCATGCATGAAGGCTAGCAAATATCTAAAGAAAGGATACACGGCTATCCTGGCTCTTATTTCCGAACAACCAAAGAAGGAACGAAAGATTGAAGACATTGTTGTTGTTCGCGATTATTCAGAAGTCTTTCCTGACGATCTACCGGGACTACCACCGGCACGGCAAGTGGAGTTTCAGATAGATCTAACGCCAGGAGCAGCACCGATAGCCAAGGCACCATATCGACTGGCTCCTACTGAAATGCAGGAACTATCTAATCAACTGCAAGAGTTATTAGATAAAGGATTCATTAGACCGAGTTTCTCACCATGGGGAGCTCCGGTCTTGTTTGTGAAAAAGAAAGACGGTTCATTCCGTATGTGCATAGATTACCGGGAATTGAACAAGGTAACGATCAAGAACCGATACCCTCTACCTCGAATAGACGATCTGTTTGACCAGTTGCAAGGGTCAAGCTTCTATTCGAAAATCGATCTGAGATCGGGTTACCATCAACTCAGGATACAAGAGGACGATATACCAAAGACCGCATTCAGGACGCGGTACGGACATTACGAATTTCTGGTCATGCCATTTGGGTTGACTAACGCACCGGCCGTATTTATGGATCTCATGAATCGGGTGTGTAAACCGTATCTCGACAAGTTCGTAATCGTATTCATAGATGACATCTTGATCTACTCGAAGACTCAGGAAGAACATGCCGATCACTTGAGACGTGTCTTAGAACTACTAAAGAAGGAACAACTATACGCGAAATTCTCCAAATGTGATTTCTGGATTCGCGAAGTTCAGTTCCTTGGACACGTAGTAAACGAGAAAGGGATACACGTAGACCCAGCCAAAATCGAGGCAATCAAGAATTGGGCAGCGCCTAAGACTCCAACTGAGGTGCGACAGTTCTTAGGATTGGCCGGGTACTACAGGCGGTTTATCGAAGGATTCTCGAAGATCGCACAATCGTTGACGTCCCTTACGCATAAAGACAAGAAGTTCGAATGGGGAGAAAGACAGGAAACTGCTTTCGACCTGTTGAAGCAGAAGTTGTGCAGTGCACCAATCTTATCGCTACCAGACGGGTGCGAGGACTTTGTGGTGTACTGTGACGCCTCAAAGCAAGGACTCGGTTGCGTGCTGATGCAACGCGAGAAAGTTATAGCATATGCGTCACGACAATTGAAAGTGCACGAAAAGAACTACACAACTCACGACCTAGAGTTGGGAGCCGTAGTGTTCGCACTAAAGATTTGGCGACACTATCTATACGGCACCAAGTGCACGATATTCACTGATCATAAGAGTCTACAACACATCTTCGACCAAAAAGAGTTAAATATGAGACAACGCAGATGGGTCGAGCTGATAGGTGATTATGATTGTGCAATCAAATATCATCCCGGTAAAGCCAATGTAGTCGCCGACGCGCTAAGCCGGAAGGAAACAACCAAACGCGTGCGCGCACTACAACTCACCATTCACTCCGAATTACCTAACCAAATTCGGGTCGCACAACAAGAAGCGTTGAAAACCGAGAACCTCACTCTCGAAGCCATGAGAGGGATGGATAAACAGATGAAACAAAAGGACGACGGAGCTTACTACCTGCTGGACCGTATTTGGATTCCACGATTCGGAGACTTAAGGAAGGTAGTAATGGATGAAGCTCACAAGAGTCGATACTCAGTACATCCAGGTTCTGACAAGATGTACCACGATCTAAAGGCAATTTATTGGTGGCCTAACATGAAGTCAGAAATCGCAACGTATGTGAGTAAGTGTCTGACTTGCTCAAAGGTCAAAGTAGAATACCAGAAGCCTTCGGGACTACTCCAACAGCCAGAAATTCCAGTATGGAAATGGGAACAGATTTCCATGGATTTTATCACAAAGCTGCCAAAGACAACAAGTGGTTGCGATACCATCTGGGTTATCGTAGACCGACTTACGAAATCGGCACACTTCCTGCCGATCAAAGAAACGGATAAATTGGAAAGGTTGACCCGAATCTACTTGAAGGAAATCGTATCCAGACACGGAGTCCCGACCTCCATAATATCAGACCGAGACAGCCGCTTCACGGCTCACTTTTGGAAGTCCTTACACAAGGCACTCGGGACGAGGTTGGATATGAGTACTGCTTATCACCCACAGACGGATGGTCAGAGTGAACGAACCATCCAAACTTTGGAGGACATGCTTCGGGCATGTGTAATTGATTTCGGTAACAGCTGGGAGACTCACTTACCTTTAGTGGAGTTCTCGTACAATAACAGCTACCACACAAGCATTGGAGCTGCACCGTTTGAAGCACTTTACGGGCGTAAATGCAGATCACCACTCTGTTGGGCGGAAGTTGGAGAAAGCCAACTGACCGGACCCGAACTTGTGCATGAAACAACTGAAAAGATCGTGCAAATACGCAACAGAATGGCAGCAGCTCGGGATCGACAGAAGAGCTATGCCGACAAAAGGCGCAAACCTTTAGAATTCCAAGTGGGAGACCAAGTACTACTTAAAGTCTCGCCTTGGAAGGGAGTGATTCGATTCGGGAAACGAGGAAAACTAAACCCTCGTTACATTGGACCTTTCGAGATCACTAGACGGATAGGCCCGGTGGCCTACGAACTACAGCTACCACAGGAACTAAGTAGCGTACACAACGTGTTTCACGTTTCAAACCTCAAGAAGTGTTTGTCGGACGAAACTCTCACAATTCCCTTAGAGGAAATCCAGATCGATGAACAACTACACTTCATAGAGGAACCGGTGGAAATTATGGACCGGGAACTCAAGAAGTTGAAACATAGTAAGATACCCATTGTAAAAGTTCGATGGAACTCACGACGAGGACCGGAATACACCTGGGAACGGGAGGATCAGATGAAAAAGAAATACCCTCACCTATTCGCCGAACAAGCCAACACCGGCACATGAACTGAATTTCGGGACGAAATTCCCAATAACTGGGGGATGATGTGACACCTCGTAATTTCCAGGTCAGCAATTCTATTATTTTAATAATAATGTTTATTATTATTTCATACGTGGCACTAGAATAAATGCATTTAGTGTGACACGTGGCACAACAGTCTGAACACTCCGATAATTCGAGGAATTATCGCACGACAATCGCACGTGTCTTGAATGACGAACGTTGGTGAACGGATCAATCTGTAACACAAAACACTGCACTTAGGTTCGGTGAACCTAATTTAGTTGGAACGAAGCCAATGTGTTGAGAAACGATGATCGTATCCGAGAAATACGAAAGATTCGGTTCAAAACAATGAAATTGGACCTATTGGGCTCAGCCGAGACCCATCGCGGTACGCGATGGACATACAATTGGGCTTTCGCGGTACGCGAAGCTCAAGCGGGAGAATTTGAATTCTCCGAAAAACGTCGCGGTACGCGACGACCGATCATCTGCCACCATCGCGGTACGCGGCGTGTTTCGGGAACAGAATTATTATTTTAATCGCCGCGGTACGCGGAGATGCTTTTTGTGCAGTCTCCGCGGTACGCGACAACCCCTATACGCATCAAATCTTTATAAATCCAATGATAATCATTTCTGCCGCCCTACACCATTTCTCTCGACTGCAACTCGCCACCTCCGACCTCTAACACTCTGTGAGCACCATTTGAACCATTTGGAACCTTTGGGGAGCAAGTTTGAAGGCAATCTAAGGAGAGATTGAAGGTTCGAGGCTCAAGAACACCGTGTCTACTCTCTACTCGCGATTTGTAGCATTCCAGCAGCATCCAAGACTTCTACAAGCCTGCTCAATTCGTTTCAAGGCGTTCTAAAGCATTGTAAGGTAGATTCTATGGTTAATCTTGCCTAAAATCACATATAGGAGCACATGCAAGCCATTTTGGCCACATGCATCATCATCACCAACATTGTCACGAAATTTTGATGTTTTAGATATGCTATTGTGTGATTTATTTGCTGATTTGATGATTCTATAACGATCCATGATGATCTTGATTGATTGTGATGTTGATTTGTTGATTTTGTGATGAAATGGCTACTTTAATCAACATGCATGTATGATCTTCAATGATTTGAGTAATTTTCAGTATTGAAGTGTTATTAAAAGTGTTATTGACGATGTTCCATGTGATTAGAATGTTGATCTTGGTCGAGTAATGTCATAGATGTGGTTATTACTAAAAATAGTAACTTTTATGTTACAAAGTGGGTATTCTTAATAAAATGACCACATGCATGTGATTAGATCTAAATGTTATGCTTAAAATGATGATTAGAAACTATTGTGATAGATACTTGATGCATAGAAATGTCTAGGATAGTCAAAAGTGTGATTTTTGTGAACGTTACTATAAATAGTAACTTTTTGTCACAATGTTGCAAATCGGTAAAATGCATGATAATGTTTTGGGTCTAACATGTTCATTTAGTGATTGTATGACGTTTAGAAGTTAATATGATGATTATTGATGCATTGGGATGATTAGAATTATTGAAAATATGATTTTTATGGTTATTACTATAAATAGAAACTTTTTGTTACAATGTTGCTAGAGAATGATGAATTTGAGGGATGTTGTATGTTTGGTATGCATAACTAACCTTGTTATGATGTTTATAAATGATTTTAAGTCCTAAAATGGTTGAAAGATGTGTTTTATCAAAAGTTACTATAAATAGTAACTTTATTTTACAAAGTCTATGAATAGCAATATGTTTGTTGAAACGAATATGATTTTATGATAATTTAGGACTAGTGTAATGATCTTTAGAAAAGGTTTGTTACTAATCTTGGTTAAACATGCTCATTCTTGTACCTTTCCATAAATGGAAACTTTTACGCGCAAACTATGCTAAACCGGCTATGTGTATCTATGTGCTATGTGATAACATGCTCATTTAGGATAAATATGCATGTTAGAATAATCGGAATGTGATTTTATGCATAACCTGCCAAATATGGAAACTTTCCTAAAATAGGAACTTACCATAAATAGTAAGTTTCCTCATAGGAATGAATTTGGTATCCGTACACTTCACACGACACTAAAACCGCACGATACACGAACACTTGATCCAAACCGTCACCAACGGGTCGTTAGGTCAAACACGATCGACACGGTTAAACACGGTCAACTCGACCTATGTAACCACTTAGTGTTGTTGAACACTAACGCGGTCCGGTGAGACCCACATATGTGAACACGAACTCATAGTACCTGTGTGATATAGGTGACTACTAGCCGGCGAGCTACACGTACTCTTTTGAGCTAACGCATATCTAAACTCAGGTGAGTTTACGGCCCCACTTTTACTCTTTAACTGCTTTTACTCAATCTTGGGGTGAGAATACTATGCAACTGTTTTAGATGTATGACTGGTATGTTGTAAAACTATTTTTGAGTGTAACTATTATCGCATAAAGCCCTCACTTATCCTTACCGTTAATTGTTACGAACGAGTCGTTATTACGTAGTACTACTGGGTTTGACTAGCCCCACTCGGCAACAACTTTGACTGGAGGTCATAACGAGTGTAATAATCGATGTGAATTGCGAGTTCAGCGATGACTCGCGGAGGCAAACGAGAACAGTCTAGTTTCGGTAAGATGACATGACACACTCACGGATCGTAGATCCAACAACTAAACCTAAACATGTCCAGTATATATCTGTCTACAATTTCTGTCTGTCTAAACCTGTGAACTCACCAACTTTTTAGTTGATACTTTTCGCATGTATTCTCAGGTAACTAATGGAGCACACGCTAGGACGCTCACAAGGACACACTAAGGAGTCAAGCTTACATTTAGACTCATGTCCTAGGCTTGTGTGCATTTGCTACGTTTTTATAACAATTTAATCATTTGTAGTGTTTATTTCAACAATTATTTTCCGCTGCTACATATGTATTTGATGATTTACATTTTCCGCTGCATACTTATATAAACTCGTTTGGTTTTGCAAACTGTGTGATTGTGTAACTCATATAGAAGTCGTTCTATATGACCAAGAGCTGTGATTCCTGGCCACGTCACACCCACGTGGACTGACACCACGAGTGGGAAATTGGGGGTGTGACAGTTTGTCATTTTAATTTTCCAAAAGATTATAGGATTAGATATCTTTGACCGAAATCTAGTCAACATTTGATTTACCAATTCATGTTAATCACATCACTAGACTACGTGAATTCATAATCTAGGCAATTTTCTTAGACTTTAGATTATTTTAAAAATTTCCTTTTAGTTATTATTTTAAAATTCACAAACCCGACTTTTTCATGTTGTTGCTAAACATTGACCGAGGTTTAGTATTGAGAGATATCGTGTCCACGGATTGATATCCGGTTCTTACCATAAGCTATATTATTATACGATAGGTACACTTGCCTATTGTGTGTGATTTAGTTTCTAGTAAAAACCATTTTAAAACTAAAATTTGTGTGAAAATCTATCATTAAAAATATTTAGTTTCACGTACATCAATCAATGTGAAACATTGAAATTAAATCAAGTGTAGAAAAATTGATTGTTGCATTACGTTTATGAATTATGTGGCTAAAATTCGTTTACTGAATTTGTGCTCACGTCAATTCAAGTTAAGGATTGAGTCGAAATCTAATAAATAAAAATCATTTTTCTTTAAACTTATGAGATTAAAATTAAGTTATAAATATTTTATTTGATGCATTTATTTAATATGTTACAAATATATATATCAAGAATATTTAAAACTATTAATAACAATAATCCGAGTTTTATTTACAACAATGAAATTGTATTTTAAATAATTATTTATAATATCTACAAGCGTGTATATATTACATTAGTTACTAAAGTTATTAATTAACTTTAATTTTTATAACTTATACAAAACTTTTATACTTAGTCAAAGAAAATAATTTTTATCAAAGTTGTTTTTAGTAAATAATCATAAACAAAATAATACATTATTAATTGATATTAAATTGTTTATAATTTAGATTATCTTGTTTAAACATAAAAGCTATAAACAACTTTTTCAACCTATTTAAGACAATGATTGTTGTTGTTGTTATTATTAACAATAATTATTTCATACATATGAATTAAACTTTAAATAATTATTCAATTTGAAACATAAATTTTAAAAGATTTAAAGATGGTTATAACTATACATCTTTTTGAAACAGAACAATTCGTAAACATATGACATACAATTACAACAATATAGTTGTGTTAGAAATTCCATATAAGTCATAGCAACATTACATTATGTGTGATTTACAATCTAGGTTGATTGGATTGCATTGAATACTATTTGGAATACACATACATTATTTATTTGCAAAAGCTAACTTATCAATCAAAGTGAGTCTTCATAGCCCCTCTTATATGCTTTTACTTTTGGGGTGAAACATGTTAAACTTATACTTTATTCTTATCATGTGAAACTTGGTTTAATGGCCTTAGACTTGTTGAACTTTAGCTAAGCATGTGCATTGATCATACTATTAAACTTTTAGTGGCTCTGATAGATCCATTGGAACGACCATCCCACCGATTTTGATTTACCCTTCGGGGGAGCCCCGTGGTAATAGTCTACTACTTCAACATTGTTAAGAATGTTAAACTTAGTCAAACTTTATACTCCCACACTATTTGATATGCGTTACTTGCTAATTCATTAATGTTATGCTAATTATACTTTGTGTTCACATGTAACAACATATATACTTATATTAAACTACTTTTGATGTGTGTGTTTAAAACCTATGAAACTCACCAACTATTTATATGTGACCTTTTTATTTTAAACATGTTTCAGGTTGAAATGCTACATAAGCTTGATTATAAGATTGGTTTAGTTATTTAGTATTCATATTGTTTAGTTTTGACATTTAAGACTTAGTATTTCCTTGTTATTATTATATATATTAAAAACTAAAATTATGTTGTGAGGCAAAATTACTATTCATTTCCTATAACTTGAAATGCACAAGGTACAAATCTTTACCTTTTACCCTTTCTTCAATATTTTTCTTCAACCTTCTTCTGCAAAATTTTATCCACCGCGTCCTTCTTTTCTTGCTCCGAAATCTGGACTGTGTTGCTCTGATGATGCATAATTAAGCCTCATGTCACTGCCTACCCCTCTCTCTCTCTCTCTTGGTTCGATGGCTTTATTTCGTGACACCGATGGTTTCTGGAGTCTAGGGTTTTACCCCTCCACCCATCACATCTCATTTTCTCTCTGGAGTCTAGGGTTTAATCCCCTCTTTCATTCTATTTGTGATTCTTACTGCCGACGTTGCGGCCTCTGTTACGTCCGGCCACCAACAATTGCCTTTCCCTCTCCATTTTACGAGCTTTACCTAGACCACCATCAATTCGTGTTTTTTGCCTTTTGTTGTCGCAGGTTGTTTGAATGATTTATCACGGATTTTGATTCATACACTTCTTTCTCCACTTCATTTAATAGTTTGAAATTGATGCGGCACATGTTTAGTCTCTTGAAGAATATGCATCCTATATCATATCTTAACGGATCAATGTTTTTTTTCTTTTTGTAATCGAGTTATTGCATTTATGTGCAATGTTACTACTTGAAATGCTTTTGGTTCTTAATAGACAATTGATATGCATGATTTGATGATGTAAGTGACAAAATTTTTCTAAATTTTGGTTTCTGGTATGTAATTTAATACAAGTTATGTCAATCATTTGAGTGAAATTTAATACAACTTATGCCCTTTTTGAAGCAGGCTAGAACCATCAAGAAAACTATATAAATAAACTTACTTATCCTACATTAATAGTACATAACCATGCTCCAAGCTTTAACGTGATACTTGAGTATCCCAAATAACTGTTGAGAACCATATGCTATCCTAGAGTGTTACAGGAACTATGCTATGTATGCAATAGTTACTGTCATTGATCATATGTTATTTATATGTGTTAAGAGAAAAATCTGATAGCCAAGTTGTAAATTAGGCGTTCTCGATGCTTGGACATTTGGAGATATTGATACCAACAGTGGCAATGTTTCCCTGCTCGAGGTAAATCCATATCGTATGCTATTTGCACAATTTTTATCATAATTTCTTAAAATTTGATAGATAATTAACGTGTTAAATATGATTAAAAATCACAATATTATTATTTTATTTATAATTCTTTGGAAAACTTACACATTTTATTTCATGTGTTGATAGTTTCTAACATTCTCAAGTGACGAATTTTAGTTTTGGGTTCTGGAATTAGGTTTTGTGCACAAATGACCCCCCGGTTTTCTGTTGGCCATTTTTTTTTCTTTGCTCATCTGCGTTATTTATTTATTTTTTGTGGCCATATATTGCTAAAAAGGCATTTCTAACTTGCAAGTAATGTTTAGTTATTGAGATTCTACCTTTTCTTTAGACGTTGTCGCATGATAGCATCGTATGTCGTTTGCTTCTATGGGGTTTTTGGGATTAACGACAACCAGGTTAAGTTATGCTTCTTATAATCGATTATGCTTTTTCGTTGGTTGTGGTTTTGTGCTGTGTTTTTCATATAGTTAGAAGTAATGGATGCTTTAAGTTGTTGTTCAAGAGAACATGTGTTTTCTTTGTTGTATTATATTATTCTTACGAGCCTTATTGTGTTTTAGCCGGTGACACATCTAAACTATGACATTTAGACTCGCCCACCAAACTATCCATAGCATAGCCATTGGGATATACTCAAGGTAAATTAACCTTATCCTATATTTGAATATATGATAGGAATATATCAATGTGCATATTTAACGAATGGTTATTTTCATATTTTGTTGTGAATGATATTTCATAAATCATGTCATTTTTTAAATGGAATCAAAGCCATATTTTGCTATATAATTTTAGGTTATCTTTCAACTAAACTATAATGTCATGAAGGTTAGATTTACTAGCAGAGCATCACCTTCAACATATGTGCCTCATATGTCACTGACACTCGGTAGCTAGCTTAGTCTCTTTGATGTTTGAGTATTCTACAGGATGGGCAATGACATGTAAAAGGGGCAAGATTTCCTCCTTCATGCATGCTATTGTACACGATTTTAGCCTCATGTTCTATTGGTTGTTTTTATTTGTATATCGCTTCACGTTAGTATATTGGACCCCGCTGCAACGCGCGGGTCCTAAATACTAGTTATGTAATGAATTATGGATGTTTGAGGTTTATTAGAATGATAAGTTTGAATTCCTTTTAATGCCATGTTTGGATCATTTACACAATAAACCTTATGCTTTTGAACAATATACACTTCGTGAATGGGCCGATGATTCCGCCATTGGTTGGGGTATTACAATTTCCGAGAAAACCGTATAAGCTTTTTTTAAATTTTACGACGCACTTTTGACAAAATCGTATACGTTTTTTTTAATTTTACGACGCATTTTTGACACACTTTTTGCGACACAAGTTTATTTTTCCTGTTTTTCTATATTGCGACATATCAATAAATAGATCAGTGACACATCTCCGAGACATTTGTTTGCGACACAAGTTATTTTTCTTGTTTTTCTAATCGTGCGACACATTTACGACAAATAAATATATAGATTAGTGACGCATTTCCGACACATTATTTTGCGACACAAGTTATCTTTCCTTTTTTTCTAATATTGCGACACATTTGTGATAAACGAGTTTAAAGATTTGCGGCACAAATTAAAAAAAAATAACATTTTTAAATAATCAAAATAATTCATATTTTTTCTACTAAAAAAAAACAGAACCCTAAACCTATTTTACAAGCCAAACTCAAAACTAGCATAAATTATAATATTCAAACCAACATAACCAAAAACCAAATTGTAAAGTGTATGTTACCAAACTAACATAATAGCAAATAATGTCTAGCAAAGTCTAATACATTTACTAACTATCACTAATTATCGAAATTTTATTTTTTTTGTGTAGGAAATGTGTCGCTTTTTGCATTAGTTGTTAAAAAAAAAATTAATAATACTATTCACAATGATTACATTTGTTAATTGTGTATATAGTAATTATAAATTTCTAATATAATTATGTGTTTGTTTAATTAAATAAAAAAAAATCACACCTCTAGTTTAAACAAGGTGAAATGTTGGAGAATATCTTGGCTGTTAAAACAGTTGAGTTAACATTTTTTTTTTGGGTTAAATCAAATAGAATTCAAGAAGCGGTTATTCAGATCAAATTTAATTTGGTTAAAAATGAATAAACCAAATAAACTAGTTAAAAATCAAATAAATCAAATTCAATAATACATATTATTAATAAAAATAATAAATTTAAATCAAAAACACCCTTGGGATATCTTTTTTTTTTAAACAGCAAACGTCTGGTCACCCGAGATCACCCTTCCGTCCGAATAACAGAGCGTGGTGACTTGACACAAATGCCCAGGAGGAAACGTGCAATTAGGAAAACCTCCTGGCTCACCCCAGAGCAATATTTGCTCTAGGTGAGACTCCAACCCAAGACCTCTCATAAAAAAAGTCAAAAGGCTACCACTGGACTAAAAGCCATTTTATTAACAAGAAAGTAAAAATGAAAACCCCCTCCCAAAAAGCCAGAAGAAAACCTACAACTAATAAAAAAGAAAACCCCTGCTCAGCCTATATCTACTTATAATACTCGTTCATCGAATATTTAAAGAAGAAAGTAAAAAACTAATTATTAAACTTGCGCTCGCAAGTGGCTCTATAAAAGGAATCCCTTCCTTCCCTTGTTTAAAGATTTCATTTGGCGCCATTGAGTTTCTTATCTTCTCCAGCAAGCTTCCCTGAATCTTAGATTTTCATGAAGCTCCAACAACAATGGTAATGCTACTCTCTCGATTAACCCCAATTTCTTTGTGATTTAGGTTCATATACTGTCCATTGCAAAAATCGAAATACTCCAATTTCAATTCCGGAAAATCTAATCAACTGAGGTTAAATTTGTTTTTTTTTTTCTTGGTTCTCCTAGAAAGGGTCCTCTGAATCTAGTTATCTAAACATTTCAACTTTTGATCAAGATTTCCGTAATTTCTAGATTCAAACTGATCGTATTTTTGATCTAATTAGTTGCTGTCAAATGGGTGCAAAACAAAGTTAGAATCTATCCCAGCATTTTTGTTTGAGGCTACTGCTTTGCCTGCCTATGATTTATTGCTGCAAGGTTCGAATTGAATTTAATGTGGTTCCTGTTAACAAAACAAAAACGCTTTTATATCAAAATGTTCTTCAAGTTCAACTGTAATAGAAGCCTTCTAAGCATGTTTTCTATAAATGAAGAAACAAAATGAACTATCAACATTAGGGCCTTTGCTTTACCTCAAACATGTATCTTGTGTTTTGAGGATCTGTTTCTAAGTTTCTTGACATGATTTTAGATAGTGCTCTATACATATTTCTTGAATGTTGATGATTTTCATCTAATTATCAAAATGGTGTAAGTATCACTTTCAATTTATATGGGATAGATGCAAAGTTTTTCTTCATCTCACTTGCCCCCAGACCCTATTGATTAGTGAGACTTTACTAGTTTTTTTTAATCACTTTCAATTGTTATGTATTTGTTTTAATTGAATTTAGCGAATTTTATGTTCTTATGCATCCATGTTAGTGCTTTTATGTTTATGTTAAGTGATGCTATAATTAATTTAGTGTCTTAGATTTACATACCCAATTTGAGTAACATCCTTATAATGGTCATGTTAGTCATCCCCCTTATGTAGATGTTGGACCCAACATGCATAACAAAATCTTTAGTTTGGATGGTTTTTAATAGAGGTGACGATTTCAACTCATTTGCTTATGACGAGTTGGGAGGAATTTTAGAGGATTGGAATATGGGTTTCAGAAAGTGTGCCTTAGGCGGGAGGTGAATTTGAGGCGAATGTGGTCACTTTTGACCTGATAAGGTGTGGCGCAGGTGAGGGTGTGAGGCACACGTAAAATGGGCTTGAAACTCAAACACAATTTTTGTATGTGGGAAGGTTTGTGCATCAGGATGTTGCACACATAGTTTTTTAGGTTGTACATACATGTTATTTAGATGTTAAACAACATATAGAGTTTCTTTATCTCTAAATTTTAAGTAAATGACAGTAGAAACTTGTGATATATATAAAAGAACTTGTATAAACAAACTGAGCCTCGTGTACGAAATGCGGTGTGCTTTATGTCTAGCGCCTTGGATCGAGACCCTATTGCTTTTGTGCGTCTCTCATTTTTTTTAAAACCAAGAATGGAATGCATATGGAAACCATATCATCTGATCCTATAAAACCTATCCCACAGGATGTATTGAGTGCTTTGTCAAATAAAGTTGAGTTTGAACTTTGAAGACAAGCTATTGGAATTGTGATGCAAGAAATTCTTTACCTTGTTCCCCTATCAATACTGATTGGATGTTTTCTTAATCTGTAAGATCTTCAACTGATGAAGGAGATGTGATTGCAAGCAAATATGTACACTTATCATACAGAATTGAACCTATGTTATCACAATGCCAATATACTGCAGAAGATCCTGAAGCTTTGAGGCTTCTAAAGTCTAAACTGGCTAGAATCTTCTCAAACTGCAGAAGATATAAACTTTGGTGATGAACATAGACCAGAAATCAATTTAAGTTCATTGATGCCTGCAACAATGATTAATGAGTTGCTGTAAAAAAACTGATATGGCACTTTTAAATGGATCACAACAAGAATGTCAAGACATCCTTGATTCTGTTCAAGATTCAACAGCTCTTGATTATGATTCTTATTCTCCTCGATTATCATTGAAGGAAGAGATTCCTCAAGTGGATAGTAAAAAACCTATCCGCCATAATAGGAAAACATTTAAGTTAAAGAACAAAGGAAGGAGTCCAATTTGGGGATCTTTGCCTTTCTGTTCAAATGAAAATGCAAATGATGATCAGTCAATGGGCGTCAAAGTTGGTGGATGTGATGGTGAAATGAATATTGGTGCAGTAAATTCTGCAGGAATTACAATCGTTGGAAGCTCTCTTCGAGATCTGATGAGGAGAAAACGGTATCGTCAGGGCAAGCCTCTGAATGTTGAAATTTATTATGATGTTAACTGTAAGGTTACACCAGACAAGGAATCTAACAAAACTATCATATCCTCCCCAAGAAAGAAGGTCAGCTACAATAAGAACGTGTTGAAAGTTTCCCAAAGTGTAAATATTGTGTATAATCTCCTGGAAAATTTTTGGAAAAACACACTATTATTGAAATTATCTTACTTTTGCAATTATATTTGACGAACAAAACTCTTATCACAGAAAGTTTAAAAAAATTGCATATAATGTTTTGCCACATCTACCTTGTGACCCTCCACATAACCCATATAAAAAGCCGTTTGGCCCAAAGCATAGCGATCAATCGTATTTGCTAGTGTTTGGCTCAAAGGCATTTATTTTAATATTTTTGTATGATTTGGGGACTAAGTTAACTTATGGAACAAGTTTACTTGGTGAGTGAAGAGCTTTAAGGTATCTATACAAATACAAGTTATCAGATAGAATATTTCATTCTTGAGATTAGAGACTCTATAGAGAAAATTATGAGGGTATTCAAGAGTGTTAAGAGTCGTGTGTCTCCATGATTTTATGAAAATGCGTTTGTGGATTACATTTGAGGAGCCAAACACTAATCTTTATGTTGTTTGCCTTTTATGTTTACTTGTTTATTGGTCGGCTATCACGGTGCCAGTTTTGTCTTAAGGTGTTTGATCCCATAATGATCCTCAACCTGCCTTTAAATCATTAAATGTCTACACTTTTGTGTTAAATGATTTACTCATACATATCACCATATGCAGACCTTTCATTTGCAAATGATCCTTTTACTTACAGTTTGGTCTCAATCTCCAAAGCAATAAAGCATGCAGTATAGGAACCTATATTTTTATTAGGGTATTGTTAGAGCTTATTAGTATCGAACCCATGGGCCCAGTTAGGTATCTAGAGTTTCTTCAAATCTCTACATAAGTACATACTGTAACCACTTATTGAATGGAAATCAGTTCAGCCTTTCATAACTTTACATGCAGGTTTTCAGTACCAAATTCTCATTGCCTTCATTTCTCAAACAAGTAAAAAAACTCACAGATAGCCAAAAAAACTCCATTGAAAGAGCAGGATTTGGCAACTTGTTGCGTATTCCGGATCACGTCTTAAGGAGATCCCAGTTAATCCAACTGATGGACAAATGGAGCTGTGAAAAGCAAGCATTTATATTTCCACCTGGAGAATTAAAAATAACCCTTTTGGATGTTTCCTTAATTTTAGGACTGCGTGTTATTGGTCAACCTGTGGTCCTAAAAGAAGGTGCACCATTAACAAGCCTAGAGAGAGAACTTGGTGCTTCTGTTTTAAATAGGATGATCAATGTTGAATTGTTAAAAGAGAGACTTGAGTCCATTGGTGAGAAGGATGATGAATCATTTATTTGGGTTTTTTTGTTGTATTGTTTTGGAACATTATTATTTCCAAGTGCAAATGGGAAGGTGGATTCAAGGTATCTTTATCTTCTTCAAGATGCGGATTGTGTAAGTTCTTTTGCATGGGGTGCTGCTGTTCTTGAAGATCTTCATAATTGCTTGAGCCAAAGAATAAGTAAAAAAACAAGTAATATTGGAGGATGTCTTATTCTTCTTCAAGTAGGTTTCTATAATTCTATTTACTTTCAAATTCTTTTATTTGGTGGTTGACTTTTAAAATCAGTCGATTTGGGTTATGTTTTATTTATTGCTTAAACTGGTTAAAAAAAAGGAAAGCAAGTTTGAAAAGAAACAGGTTGAGTGAGTCAAAGCTTGTCCAATTGGTAATTATCATCTAGAAATCATGGTTGTAGAAATCGTTAGGCTCTAATCGGCCCCAACTTGGGATTAATCATCTAGAAATCCAGTATCTAAACATGTATATCACTGCACACAGATATGGTGTTACGAGCATATCATCATCGGAAGGCCTAAATTACTGGATTACCCCTCCATATTTCCTCGTGTGTGCCGATGGGAAAGCAGTGCAAGGCACTATTCAATGTCTTCTCAATTCAATATCAACTTTGAGGAATTGGAGCATAATCAGGCATGTCTTTTCTTTCTTTTATTTTCCTCGTAGAGCGTCGATTTGACCCTCCTTAAGTTTGTAGAGTTAAAAGTTTATTTATACACTTAATATTAAAACTTTTATGATTAACTCTTATAATTTTACGTTTCATTCATAATTTTTGTAAGACGTCACTTAAAAGTCTATCCCTATATGTTTTTAGTCGATAGTATAAATTTAATTACTAACCGTTATGACGCCGCCGCAACATGCGGCGGGTCAAAATACTAGTTGGAGCATAATCAGGCATGTCTTTTCTTTCTTTTATTTTCTTCCAAAAGTAGCAATCTTGACCCATCTACTTATGATTGTGTTGATTCAGGTTTTGTTTTATGTCTAATGAGTGTAACTAATTAGGAAACCATGTGAAATGAACCAAATGGTTTTAAAGTCATCCAATGTTTATTTATGACCATTGTTTTAAAAAACGTAATGAGGCGGCGCCTCGAGGCGAAACGGGAGAAAACCGATTATGAGGCGGCGCCTCTCTGGTTCTGAAGAAACGGACGCCTCATTTGGCTGAGGCGGTGGAGGTGGACCGAGGCGGTCGATTGGGCTGGAAAAAAAAAGCGTCTAATTTAACCTAAAGTCCTAATCGTGTCAGTAAGCCTTCGTCAGTCCATGTTCGCCGCTCGTCAAGCCGCTCCATCAGCAATCTTCGAAGCTGCCTTCTTCGAAATCCATCTTCTTCCATCTGTATTTGTTCAAAATCACATCGCTGTATTTATATGCTATTTTAATTGTCTGACATTCAATTCTAAATGTGTTTTTTGCATCAGCAGCCTGTTTTGTTTTATTATTCTGCAATAATGTTTAGTATTTACTATTTTTTTGATATATATATTATAAAAATATTTATTTATCTACAACCGCCTCGGACTTACGCCTCGTTTCGCCTTGAGGCGTACGCCTCGTGAGGCAGAGTGAAAACGCCTCAAGGCGCGTTTCCGTTCTTTTAAACCTCATTTATGACTGATAAAACCACCTGTATCACTTGTAATTCAAAATATAAAATTTGTAATTATATTTGACATGCTAATTACGTATCAAAAGTTAAAACTCTCTCAACAAAAAAGTGTTTTGGGTCAAGCAAGCTGAGACATCCTGTTTTGACTTTTGGCCTGTACCAAATGATAACCATTTTGACCCTTTTCACAACCCACCAGTTTTGCCTGTTCTGCTCTATGTATTCCAGGCTGCATGCGCTTACAGTGGATATATTTTCAGATATTATGGAAGCTTGAACCGACATCAGAGGAGGTAGAGATTGATATGATCAGGGAGATTCCACAAGTTAGTTGCTTTACCTTCTTACATGCATCAATCATCATTACATGATACCAAATTTTCTGCTTATTTATTATTATGTTTTTTGTAACTTCCACAAGGAATGGCGTTTAAAAACTCGACTTGGAATGATTGAGCAACCAATTGAAGTACCATGCGAAAGCGCAGTTAGAATGGTTAAAGTGCACAGGGAAGTAGTAGTAGAAGAAGAAGACGAAGATCCAATAAGACTAGAAAAATCCACCATCTTTGTCCTAAGTGACGTAAGTTTGATATTTTTGGCTTTAATATCCGGAAATGGCTATAATATTTTGGCTCTAATTCTTGCTAATTACGAATCTTATCCGTTTTTCTACCTCTACGTTCTTTTAACTTCATGTACTCTTATTTGAAAGGGCATGTGGCTTGTGTTTTTGGTAGGATGAAGAGTCAAAGGTGAATGAGGATCTTAAAAAGGAAATTCTTGAACTAAAGGTGATTATAGAGGAAATGAAAGAAAACGAAGGTAAGAAGAGAGTTGAAAATGAAGATGAGATTAAAGAACTGCGGAAGAAAGTTGAAGACAATGAGGAACGAAGAATGAGAGTTCAAGACGAGAATGAAGAACTACGGAAATGGGTTCAAGATGAGAAGGAACTAAGGAAAAGAGTTCAAGGTGAGAACGAAAAACTAAGGGTGAGGGTTCAAAATGAGAGTGAAGAACTAAGGAAGAGGATTCAAGATGTGGAGGAACTTAGAGATAGAGTTCAATATGAGGAAGAACTAAGGAAGGGAGTTCAAAATGAGAATGAAAAGCTAAGGAAGAGGGTTCAAGATGAGGAGGAACTAAGGAAGAGAGTTCAAGATGAGTATGAAAAACAAATGATGACAGTCGAAATTAAAAATGAAGAGCTAAGGAAGAGGGTTGAAGATGAGAACGAACTAAGAAAAATAGCTCGTGATGAGAATGAAAAACTAAGGAAGAGGATTAAAGATGAGGAAGAACTAATAAAGAGAGTTCAAGATGAGGAGGAACTAAGGAAGAAAGTTCAAGACGAGAATGAAAAACGAAGGAGGAGGGTTCAACATGAGAATGACGAACTAAGGAAGAGGATTCAAGAGGATGAGGAACTCAAAAAGAAAGTTCGATACGAGGAGGAACTCAGGAAAAGGGTTGAAGATGAGATTGAACAATTAAGGAAGAGGGTTCAAGATGAGAATGAACTAAGAAAAAGAGTTCAAACTGAGAACGAAGAACTAATGAAGAGGGTTCAAGATGAGGTGGAAGTAAGGAAGGAGGTTCAAGATGAGAACGTCGAATTGAGGAAGATAGTTGAAGATGAACAAGAACTTCGGAAAATAGTTGAAGTCGAAAATGAAAAATTACATGCTGAAAACACGTTGATGGAGGGATGCATTTTGGATTTAGAAAGGTTGTTGTCAAAAGATAGTGTAGATTTGTAGGAAACTTAACAAGCCAAAAGCTGTTTTAAGAAGATTGTTGGTAGAAATCAGATCATGGTCTTAATGCACCAGTGACCAATGTTATATGTTATTATTATTTATTAACATCTTATCTAGTAACTTACTTTTAATTATTTGTACAAACTGCTTCCTTGTTAGATAATTAATTTAACTTCTTTGGACACATTGTTTTATAACAAATAAGATGAATAGAGAGACAGCCACTGGGGTGTTATGTAACACCTTCAAAGCCTACATCAAAAACTAAATAGAAATTCCATCTAAAAATATAAATAATAAAGCTTTAAGAATCCGTTTTGGTCCTTCAGATCTGTTAAGAAATAATGTTAATTAATATTAGTTAAGTTAGTTGTACCAAAGGTGGGCAAAAAAACCGCTTTCCCCTTTACCTGGTCAAAGACCAATAAAAACAAGTCAAAAACCCAAACCTAACTGGAATCAAATATTGATTTTGTTAAACAGAACCGAAACTGATTTGGAACTGAAACTGGTTAAAAAAACCGGTTATGTACTAGTTAAGTGGTGATAGTCACATGTGTATGAACAGGCTGATTGTATTTGTTAGTATAAGGCTATAAGCATAGTATTAAAGATTGTAGCTTCGAAGTCAACCTCAAAGTCAAATTTAAAAAAAAAAAACGTTTACTTTGTCTCTCTAGTTAGATTATTATTTATTTTATTTTTTTTTGTCATAGTTGTGAATGTAAAATCAGACTAAATTATCCCCAAAGATTATAAAGGTTTTTATTATGGCATGGATCCCAACATAAATAAAGAACCTCAATCACAAAGATCATTAGTCAGCCACATGAGCCACAAGTCAAGAAAAAGTAGGGAGGGACATATACATACACCCGACCCGATCATGTGGAACAAACAAAACACGAGCCAGGTCGGTTGGTGCCTTGTAGCTGCTGCATCTTTTACACATTTCCACGGGTGCCATGAACTTCAATCTCCGCCTGGTTGTCCAGCGGCATGTACTGTGCCATGATAGCCCGGATCTCTGAATCCATGTATGTCTGCATACACATCATTATACCATTCAGATAAATGTTAGGTGGAGCATGTTGGATGATAAGTCGAACTGCCATTTTCGCATATATGGATCCAGCGAAACAATTGTTTTTATCCATTTTTCTTTTAATTTCTTGTGTGCTTAAAATTGTTTGTTGTTTGTTTGGAGTTGGGGTTCTCTGAAAGTAGTATTTATTTCTTCAGAGACTGAGGATCTCACTCTCCCAGCCTCCCCAGACTGTACTAGCTTTGTTCTAAATAAGATATATTGGGTTCGGTTCATTTTATTTATTCAAAACTAGGTTAGTAACACATGTATTACAAGAGATGAATAAAAATATATTATTAATCAATAGCTAACAATAAATATAAGATGATTTTTTAATAAAAAATATGGTTAAATATAATTTCATAGATTAAATATTAAAATAATTATATATTTTTTTAAACTCTAATTTTTTCAAAGTTTGTTTCTTTAAATATTTTGTTTTGAAAACTATTTTTAAAAATTCATATTTTATAACAATTGGTTTTTAATAAAAAAAGTGTTTTTTTAATATTAATATATATTTAATGTATTAAAGAAAATTTAAAAAGTTGGTGGATGTGATGGTGAAATTTTGACGTATTACATCAGAAGATACAAAGTACCATTAGATCATAATCAAGGTGAAATTTTGACTAAACATACACAATGAATCATTTTGGCTCTCAAGCGAAAGAAATTGAAAATGCAGGAGCTTCCATCTATTAATTAACTCACCAATAGTAGACAAAGTGTGCATATTAATATGTTGAATGAAACAAATGATATCAGCCACATACAAAAAAAAATCATATAAATATTGATGGTGAAACTTTCATCCTTCTCCAATACAATAGCTAAGTTTCATATATTATTAAAATTTAAAAGAATGAAGCTTAATGTTATATATGCTTGATCCTTTGTGGTTTAATGGTCCTAATCTGGTATAATCTTTTTTACCTTGAAAATGCAGAGGTCATTGTCACAAAGAAAGTAAACCATACTCTTAAGCTTATCAAAGGCCACTCCAATATAGTCACGCAAATAAAGGCTAAAAGTAAGTAACAAACCAAAAACTTAAACTTTAATACATGAATATAAAACTATATCAGACTAATAGATAAGTGAAGTGCATATCCCAGAGTATGATTTAGTAAGATCTTATTTGATGAATTCGACAGAAATGCTAACAGGAACTTGCACGTGATTGGTTTTAATAAAAATTTCGTATGAGGCTCAGAGCTTCTCATTATAGCCTCTTGTCTTTGGATTTAAAATCGTCATGGCTACGAACCGATTACCTTGTCAAAACAGAGTTACCGCACATATTAGCCTCAATTCGATGGTTTAAATTTTGTTCAACAGAAAATCAAAAAATTTGGCTGAGATCTACAACGATGGAACAAACAAAGACAAATGCACCATGGGTTCAAATCATTTGTTAGTATAATCACGCTAGGTTGCAAGACAATAAATTAGATAAACTTCAACATTAAGCCACTTATCTTCTGGGTAACCATAAATTTAAGATCTGATTTTTAATCAATGAAATATGATTTTATGCAGGCTATGAAAAATAAGTTTTTTAAACCACTTATCTTTTTAGTAACAACAAATTTACGGGCAACAATCTTGTTATTATATTTGTATTAACCTTCTACTTTTATATATGATTAAGCAATCAGCATTTAACTTTTCTATATCACGTGCCCTTAATCAAAGTTTAAAGTAGAGCAAAAAGACATAAAAGTTAAACGTCATACAGGAAGTCATATGACTACGTTCTGAAAACTAAACAACTCAAAAATTCAACAGCTTCATTTAAGATGATTGATTCTACATGTATGCTTATAAGGAACATTAAATTTTGAATCAAATTTCTCTATATGTTTCAAATTCATTCAAAAACATCATATATCCTCAAACAGATCCAACAATTTTTTGACACAAGAAACAAAAATGATAAGAGTCACACAACAGATAGGTACAAAGGCAATCGAAAATGATACCTTGCTTCTCGTGGTGGCTTAAATCCAAGATCAACAACCCACAAAGCATGCAAAAGAAGGGGAATGAAAAAAAAAAAGAAAGCAAAGAAGAAGACACCTAAGCATGGAGTGTTAACCATTCAACCCACTTACAAACCTGTCTATATTCGACCCAATTTTATCCATGTGACATTTTTACCCATTTCACTCATACCTTTAGTCAACCAAAAAAAGAGTGCATAAATAAGTAATTTCTAAAATTTTAAATTATAATAATCACTTAATCAGTTCTATCAAACATGTAACAACCTAGATATCTAAAACTGATTTTTTTACACATAAAAAAACAAACAATCATAAACAGGGCCAGTTAGCAAGTTCTATGAACAAATAATACATGTATTTGTTCTTATGAAGTTTGGCTAAAACCATCATAAGTTTAGTTATATGAGAACCAAATAAGGCCTTTCACAACAATAATTTAAGGAGCAGTCATACACAAAAACTATTTGCAAATGGCTTCACATATAAATTTCCAAAAACCAGCTCATGCTGCACCTTTTATTATATCATATTATCATATTCTAGTTATATGATATCACATAATCACTTTAAAAAAGCACATCTAAAAACTCCACAGATAACCTACGAACAAATCATAAATACACTTATGAAATTTAAACTATTTATAATACACAATTGTACAGGTAAACGAAAACCACCTTATGTTTAGTTTCTACATTAATTGGCAAAACCTCTCATACCAAAGTACAAACAATATAAAACCCTAATAACAACTTACACTCTACAAAATCTTCATATAGAATGTCTTTCAAATAAACAAATTCATTCTACCGGTGCTCCAACACAAAACCTTAATTAAAGCTTCTAGTATAATATGCAAATATATCCGGTTCACAAATTCATAATCCAATTAATTATGACCCAAAGATTGTAACTTTATTGCAATTAAGTGACTAATACTACAATGAAAGTATATAAACCAGATTAGGGAACTTACAGATGAACCAAACATAACAACCAGGCAGCCAATATTCCAAGATGCAAACTTTTTGATAGACCCAAACAACATTGAATCATCGTAGCCCCAAAAAGAAAATCGCCTGAAGATGCTATAATCGGTCCAAGAAACCCTAAAATGGGTGTGAAGGAAAAAGGGAAGCCACGCAGGAGAAATCCAATAAACAGAGCCTATGGTACACCTCCATCATGATTGATTTCTGATGAGGTAGAGCCGAGCCATGCGAGGGTCAAACCTTCGATCTCTTGATTTACGCTCACACAACATTCAATCATCACAGTCACAACTATGAAACCAGATAAGAGAGACGATAATCGTGAGCAAAAACCCTAAAATGGGTGCGATGGAGAAAGGGAAGGCAGGAAAGAGCAAACTGGAGGAACGACACCTTTGGCACAACTCCATGACGATCGATTTTGGTAGAGGAAGAGTAAGAGATGAGTAATGAAACACACGTCACCGGCGGACCCTTTGGCAACCCTCAAAGTCGTGCAAAAGGAGATGAAGAAGATGACTATGACGAAGACGATGACGAAAAAATCATGATTGTGTGGTGGGTAAAGAGCAGAGATGTGAATGTTAAGTTTTAAAAGTCACGTGATGAGTCTCTGCATGTGATTTGTTTGAGTCCATGCACTGATGCACGTAGTTCTTTATTTGTGTTTTGAATGAGTCTGGATTATGTGTCCGTTTGTTAAGGAAGTAGTTGAGTCATGGGTTGTGTTCCACGTTCTTTGTTTTAGTCGTGATGGAGTCTGTACTTCTATAAGAAGGTTTATGTCTTGTTTGAATGAGATTATCAGAAATTGTTCTCTGGATCCATTTGTGTTTTACAAGTGGTATCAGAGCAAACTTCCTGGTGAGATCAATTGAGAGAGAGTGATGGCTCAAGATACCGTTTCTTATCAAAGTGTTCCTCGGTTCGATGGTGACTATGAACACTGGAGCATGGTGATGGAGAACTTGCTACGATCAAAAGAATTTTGGTCAGTAATTGAAACGGCGGTTCCTGAATCCAGGGTAGGCGAAACCCTGACGGATGCTCAGAAAGCGCATCACGAAAGTTTGAAATTGAAGGATTTGAAGGCTCGGAACTATCTGTTCCAGTCCATTGATAGACAGATCATGCTCACTATTACGCAGAAGGATAGTGCGAAGCAAATTTGGGATGCTATGCAGACCAAATATCAAGGAAACGCTCGGGTGAAACGAGCTCAGTTACAACGACTTCGAAGAGATTTCGAAGTTTTGGAGATGAAAGAGGCTGAATCGGTGACCGAATACTTCAATCGCGTCATGACAGTTGCTAATGACATGCGTTCCTTTGGTGATAAGGACATGACTGACTTGAAAATTGTTGAAAAGATCCTTCGATCTCTTACTAGCAATTTCAATTTTGTCGTGTGCACGATTAAGGAATCAAGAGATCTTGATTTGTTAACCATTGATGAACTTCAGAGTTCTCTTTTGGTTCATGAATAAAAGATTAAGAAGAAACCAGCAGACACACAGGTGTTGAAGGTTGAGTCTGATGCAAGTGCCTTCCGAGGAAGAGGAAGAGGACGCGGTCAATCATTTAGAGGCCGCGAAAGGGGTAGAGGAAGAGGTCGTGTTGAATTTGATAAGTCCACAATCGAGTGCTATAACTGTCACCAACTTGGACATTTTGCTTATGAATGTCCAAAGGGTGCGGCTCAGTATGCAGAATTTGATGATACTGAGGAGCTGTTGTTGATGGCTAATGATGGTGCTGAAGTAGAAGATAAGGTTGGGCTATGGTTCTTAGATTCAGGTTGTTCCAATCATATGACCGAGTCTAAGGATTGCTTTGTCTCACTTGACACTAGCTGACACTAGCTATCGGCATACAGTCAAACTCGGTAATGATCTCAAGTTGTCAGTACAAGGGATTGGAGATATCAGACTTTCCATTGAAGGTCAGACACATACGATTACTAAAGTTTATTATGTGCCTGATTTGACCTCAAATTTGCTGAGTATGGGCCAGTTGCAAGAGAAGGGGCTGACCATCATTATCAAGGATAACATGTGCAAGGTCTATCATTCACAAAGGGGATTATTGATTACTTCAGTAATGACAAAGAATCATATGTTCTTCATTCAAGGAGTAATAAAGGCAGCTGTGTCACAATGCCTTCAAGTAAATGAAGAGGAAGTCACTCACATGTGGCATAGGAGGTTTGGGCATTTAAGTATGCAGTATCTCAAGACTATGGAACATAAAGATTTGGTCAAAGGACTTCCCAAGGTTGCTGATCAAACGAAGATGTGTGAAGTTTGTCAATATGGGAAGCATCAAAGAGAAACCATTCTAAAAAGAAGTATTTGGAGGGCATCAGAAAGACTCCAGTTACTTCATACCGATGTTTGTGGTCCAATTTCTCCCAACTCTCCCAGTCAAAAGAGGTACATTTTAGTCTTTATTGATGATTACTCAAGAAAGTGTTGGTTGTATTTCTTGAGTAACAAATCTGAGAGCTTTAATTATTTTAAGAAATTTAAGGCCTTAGTAGAAGCAGAAACTGGCTTAAAGATTAAATGTTTAAGAAGTGATCGTGGAGGGGAATTTACATCCACTGAGTTTAATAATTTCTGTGAGACTCATGGGATTAAGAGACAACTAACCACAGCCTATACACCACAACAAAACGGTGTGGCTGAACGCAGAAACAAGACCATTATGAATATGGTTAGATGCCTCTTAATTGATAAAACAATGCCAAAATGGTTTTGGACTGAAGCTGCAAACTGGGCTGGGTATGTACTTAATAGAAGCTATACAGTTACATTAGAAGATAAAGTGCCTGAGGAAGCTTGGTCAGGGCAAAAACCAACTGTAGAACACTTTAAGATGTTTGGTTGTATTGCTTATGCACATGTCCCTTCCCAAGTTCGAGTCAAGTTAGATGAAAGGAGTCAAAAGTGTATCTTCCTGGGTGTAAGTTTGGAATCCAAGGCATATCGTTTATATGAACATGTTCAGCAAAAGATTATAGTAAGTAAAGATGTTACTTTTGATGAGGATGCGAAGTGGTCTTGGAATAAAAATGAGTTGGGCTCTTCTAATTTAATTTTACCCGAAAGTTATGTTGATGTTTTAGATGATTATACGGTTGAAGCTCAAGGTTTGAATCAACATGGTGCTGCTTCTTCAAGTCATGTTACTGGAGATGAAGAAACAAGGATATCAACTGCACCAGAAGGAGTAATGGGTGAACAGGAAACTATTTCTGTACAACCTCATGTACCAGCCCAGCATGCATCATCTAGTTCACAAGTAGAAGAAGAAACTCAAAATGTGGGAGTCAATGAAGTTATGAGAACTTCAAAGCGAAGTGGGAAACAACCTGCATGGTTGTCTGATTATCAAACAGAAGGTTTCTCTGATGAAGAAGTGAATTTGGCTTTCTTTAGCTCCTTGGGTGATCCTATCACATATGAGCAAGCTGCTAAGGATGATAAGTGGGTAGAGGCAATGAAAGTTGAGATTGCTTCAATTGAAAGGAATCAAACATGGGAGCTTGTTGATCTTCCTTCGGAGAGTGTACCTATTGGAGTTAAATGGGTTTACAAGACAAAGTTAAATGAGAAAGGTGCAATAGACAAGTTCAAAGAAAGGTTGGTTGTAAAGGGCTATGCACAAAATAAGGGTATTGATTATAATGAGGTCTTTGCGCCTGTTGCTAGATGGGATACGATTAGAACTATTCTGGCAGTAGCAGCACATAATGGGTGGATTGTTAAACAACTTGATGTTAAAAGTGTGTTTCTCCATGGAGAGCTGAAGGAGACAATCTATGTTGAGCAGACTAAGGGTTTTATCAAGTTGGGAGCGGAAGAGAAAGTGTATAAGCTTAAGAAGGCCCTCTATGGTTTAAAACAGGCTCCAAGGGCTTGGTTTACTCGAATAGAAGGATACTTTGTTAAAGAAGGTTTCAAGAAAAGTGCACATGATCATACTTTGTTCATAAAACAAGTATGGAACAAGGTAATTATCATCAGTTTATATGTTGATGATTTAATTTACACAGGAAATGATGTCGAGCTGTGCAAAGAGTTTTGTAATTCTATGAAGAAGGAGTTTGAAATGACTGATTTGGGTCAAATGAAGTATTTTATTGGAGTTGAAATCACACAAAGTTCAGGATCAATTAGCATGGTGCAAAAGAAGTATGCCAAAGAAGTGTTGGAACGTTTTGGATTGTGGGAAGGTAATTCGGTGAAAAATCCAATTGTTCCTGGTTCAATCTTTGCTGTTGACAATGATGCTGAACAAGAGGTTGATGACAGTGAATACAAGTGTCTTGTGGGAAGCTTGATGTATTTGACAGTTACAAGACCAGATTTGATGTTTGCTGTTGGTTACATTGCTCGCTTTATGACAAAACCTAAGGAGTTTCATATGCAGTTGGCGAAAAGGATATTAAGGTATGTCAAAGGAACTTTCAATTTTGGAATAACCTATTCGAAATCTTCGACAGGCAAGCTGCAGGTGTTCGCTGATAGTGATTATGCTCAAGATATTGAAGATAGAAGATGCACATCTGGTTATGTTTTTCTTCTCAGCGATGCAACCATCAGTTGGAGTTCACGCAAGCAGGATATAGTTGCTTTGTCCTCAACCGAAGCGGAGTATGTTGCAGCTGCAAATTGTGCATGTCATTGTGTTTGGTTAAAGGG